>PVHY01030327.1:0-13516 GCA_004024945.1 Uropsilus gracilis
GGGGGGGGGGGAGTGGTGTAGACGTGCAGCCATGGGCCCTTTTCTTTCTTTCTTTCTTTCTTTTTGAGACCAGGTCTCGCTATTTTTGCCCGTGGAACCGCAGGCTCTCGTTGCCCAGGGTACCGCCGACTCAAGCAATCCCCAGCCTCAGCTTCCCAGATACCTGGGATTACAGGCGTGCGCCACCACACCCAGCTATTTTTTTGGAACTAGGTCTCACTACGGGCCCCAGGCGGGACTCGAACCGCAATCCCTAGCCCCAGCCGCTTCATAGGCTGAAGCTTACAGGCACGAGCCACCATGCATGGGCCCTTTTCAACCCTCTTTCTCCCTCCAGGGAGGATTCTGACCTCCTCGGTTCTTAGCAGCTGTCTTCGTTTTTTTAACCCTTGAATTGTGGCTAAACAGCACCCTGCAATAAATATTTGGCAAGCCAGCAGCTCCCCCGCCTACACACAGTCTCTTTCCTGCACATACAAGCTGCCTGTAGGAGTAAGTAAAGCTTTTTTTTTTTTGTCTCTGAGGTTGTTATTTTGCGCTGATTGGGAGGAACCTTGCGTTCAAAGTGGAGGCTGCCAGCTGTCTCTGGCGTTCATTGGCTGCCATCTGCTGGGCGATCTTGGGATGACAGGGTCTCGCAGGCAGGCTGTTTTCCCAGGAGTGAAGTGGTTCATTCGTTCAATACCAATAAAAAAAATTATTGGGCAAGATACTTGGAGGCACTTGGGCTTCCTCAGTGAAGAAGACAGACAACTATACATCTGTATCTCTTTTTTTTTTTTTTGAGGCTAAGTCTCGCTATGTTGTCCGGAGAACCAGACTCATGTTTCCCTGGGTACTACCAACTCAAGTGATCCCAGCCTCAACCTCCCAGGTAGCTGGGATTATAGGCACGTGCCACCATGTCCAGCTATTTTTTGGGACTAGGTCTCACTATGTTGCCCCGGGTGTGTCTCGAACCTGCGGACTCAAGCGATTCCTAGTCTCAGCCTCTCTTCCTGGGCTGGGATTAAAGACACATGCTACCGCACCCAGCCCAACTATTTCTTCTTATGGAATTGGAGTTTGCAGAAAGGGT
Source organism: Uropsilus gracilis (assembly GCA_004024945.1). Taxonomy (NCBI): domain Eukaryota; kingdom Metazoa; phylum Chordata; class Mammalia; order Eulipotyphla; family Talpidae; genus Uropsilus; species Uropsilus gracilis. Next base: position 1,079 of record PVHY01030327.1, read on the forward strand.
GACAGAGCCAGGTGCAATGGTGTGCGCCTGTAATCCCAGCTATTTGGGAGGTGGAGGCTAGGAATCACTTGAATCCGCAGGTTCGAGACTACCCCAGGCAAGATAGTGAGACCTAGTCTCAAAAAAAACCAAAACAAACAAACAAAAACAAACAAAAAACAAAACCAAGAATGCCATGGCAGAAAGTAAAAGTGCATGGAAAGAGGGTTGGAGGTGCTGGATAGAGATGAGTTGCAACTTTGGTTTCAGAGTCAGTCTCATTGAGAAGGTGGCTGGAAGGAAATGAGGGATTTGCTGCCATGAAAAAAAAACACGACTCATAGAGGGTGTGGGGCTGCAAAGGTCCTGGCAGAGGAAGATGCTCTGTGCATTCAGGAAATACCCAGGAAGCAGGGTGGCTGTGGAGAGTGAGCCAGGCCAGAGGCATCCAGAGGATACCAGAAAGAAGAGGCCAGCTCTTGGGTGCCACTGGTCAAGAGACTTGGCCGTCTCCACTGGCTTTGTTTTCACACAGACTGGGTCACTGCACAACAGTCCAGAGCTTGGGAAGTTCAAGATCAAAGTAGCAGCTGACTCCTTTTCTGGGAAGGGCCACTTCCTGGGCTATGAGGAACCAGCTTCTCGTGGTGGGCTCAGCAGGCCCTTCCTCGGCACCGTCTGTCTTCTCTAGAGTCACTAGCCCTATTGCTAGAGCCCCATCCTCATGGCCTAATCCCACCTAATTACCTCCCATCTCTGCGTGTGGTGCCAGACAGTGCAGGCCAGGGTGCCCTCATCTGAATCGGGGGTGTGGCAGGGGGCAGAAATCTTCAGTTCATAACATTGGTTTTTCTTCTGAAGATGCCATTCCAGAGAGGGGAATGGACGTACCACAGTTCATTTCTTCTTTCTCCTACCAGAGGACATCTTGGTGGCATCCAAGTTTTAACAATTCCTTTTTTTTTTTTTTTTCTGAAACTAGGTCTCACTATGTTGCCCTGGGAACCACAGACTCAAGTGATCCCCAGCCCCAGCCTCCCAGGTAGCTGGGATTACAGGCATGTGCCACCACACCCAGTATCTTCTGAGACTAGGTCTCGCTATGTTGCCCCAGGGGGCGTCTCGCAGACTCAAGCAATTCCTAGTCTCAGCCTCCCTAGGCTGGGATTAAAGGTGTGTGCCACCACACTGGGCCCAGTTTTAGCAATTCTGACAAAAGCTGCTCTAGAACATCTGTGTGCAAGGCTGTGTGTGGACAGAGTCTTAGTGCCAGGACATCTGGAAGATGGTCTCAAAGCACGAGTCACTCTGTTTCTCTTCATTCATTCAGTGAAGATGTAGACAAAATGGGGGAAGAAACTCCAGTTAGATGCACTAAAGGTGAGTGGGTATGCCTGGGTGTGAGTGTGTGAGACTATGCAAACTCTCACTGAGTCATTGAACCCATCATGCTTTCATTGTGGTGCCTCCTCAAAAAACAAACAAACAAAAATTCCCAATAAGGTCCACGGTCACTTTCTAAGTGAGAGTGTTCTGTCAGTCCTTCACTTCTCCCTTTCCAGATCCTAAAACTGCACCTCAAATCCTTTTGGCATATTTACTGAAAGCAAGCTCTCTCCCCCCCCCACTCCCTCCACCACCTCCTAGTGGTGCCTTTTTTTTAATTAATAATGTTGTTTACATATTTATATATTATATGTATATGTCTATATATAAGTATATGTCTATATATATATATAACATCACTGCATTCCCTGGGGTTCTTCCTCCACCTTGTGACCCACAAATGTTCATCTTGATCTTCCTATGCTCCTCTCTTCCTTATTTCTCCACCCCTCCCCCTCCCTAACTGCTTGCTCCAGTTCTGTTGTTTGCTTACTTCGACTTTTTCTTGGCCTTTTGTTTGTTATCCCTACATTCCCTCTATAGGTGAGCTCATACAGCTTCTGTCTTTTTCTTTCTGACTTATTTCTGCTAATATGGTTCCCTCTAGGTACATTCATGTTCTCACAAATGCTTCATAGTTATCGGTTTTGATTGCAGCATAATATCCCACTGTGTAGCTATACCACATCTTTTTCAACCATTCATCCATTTTGGGACATTTGGCCTATTTCCATGTCCTGGCTATTGTGAATAGTGCTGCGATGAACATACGGGTACAGGTATCTTTTTGAATTTGTGTTTTGGTGTCCTTTGGGTAGATTCCCAAAAGAGGGATTGCTGGACCAAGTGGTAGTTCCATTTTCAGCAGTTTGAGGCTCCTCCACACAACTTTCTATAGTGGCTAGGCCAGTTTGCATTGCCACCAGCAGTGTAAGAGTGTTCCTTTCTCTCCACAGCCTTTTCTTTGAAAACTAGCATTTCAAAGCCCTTCTCAGGAGGAGAGCTTATCCCAGCAGGGAAGCCACCCCTCATCAGATCATGTGGAACAGTAACAAGATATGGGTTTCAGCGGCAGATTGTGTGACGTTCAGGTACGTTTCTTTACTCCCATCTTGGGATTGGAGTTGAGCTCTTTGCCATCTCTCTGCTCCTGTGGGAAGCTCAATACCTTCTCCCAGTGTAGCTGAGGGGACCAAAGGGCTCCTCATTCATGTCCTTGATGTTGCCTGGATGCCTACACATGCAGGTGCTGGCCTGGGTGCAGGAAGCACAGGAGTGCACACTCACAGAGAGCATATTCTAGAATGTACTGTTAGCTGTCTCAAGATTTCACTTTCAAAAGCAAGTGTGTCAGTTCCTAAGCACCTATCCAGGGTGCTCCCAGTTGTTTAAAGGTGTGTGTGTGTGTGTGTGTGTATGTACATATACACACTTATGTTTAAAAGATGGAAAACACCAAGAGTTAGAGGCAGCAGTCACGGTATCATCCCACTTACGTTGGTTTAAAAATACAAATCATGCTCTATAAATGTTTTTGACATGTATCTGAATTGTAATACTGTATTTCATAGTAACACTATGAAAACATTTACCACAATTTCAGGATAGTGTTCTTTGGTAGGAAAGGAGAGTGAAACACGGAACTATAGGTTTAGCTACCTTGGAGACATTTTATTTCCCTTTAAGGAAAAAAATCTTAGGTAAATAAAGCAAAAATACTAACATCCATTGAATATTTTAAATATGTTATTTTTTCCATTAGATACAAAATTCATTTTAAGCCATCTGAGCTACTTCCACACTACAGGTGAGAATATTGAAGCTCAGTGAGATGTTATTCTAAGCAAGGCCATTGAAACTAACCATACCAGAGTTTGAAGTCTTAACTCATTGCAGAAATGATCCACATGTGCATTATCTGGGTTCTATTTGCTATGATTTTGTTAACAATTGTGCATCTAAGTTCAGGAAAGTTATTGAATCATAGCTTTCTCTTTTTTTGTTTATTAAGCTTTATTTGTAGAGCAGTTTTGGGTTCCCAGCAAAATGGAGTGGAAAGCAGAGAATTGCTTGCCTTCCCCCAGCCCCTCCCCTGAGCTGACCGCTGCATTTGTTGGCATGGATACACCTGCGTGGCATATCATTATTGTTCAGGCCCCATGGTTTGCATCAGGGATCACTATGGGTTTGGACAAAGGAACGAATCCCTGGTGAGGGTATCCTACTAAATAGTCTCATTTCCCCGAAAACCCTCTGTGTTCCTCCTATTCATGCCGCCCTCCCATAGCAATATTTATTTACATTTCCTCCATGTCTCTTCCTGCCTGCAGACATCATTTTTTAATCGTGCTGAATATTTTGTTGTCTGGATGTACCACAGTTTATTTATCCATTCACCTACTGACAAGCATCTTGGTTCTTCCAAGTTTTGGCAATTATGAGTAAAACTGCTATAAACATCTGTGTGCAAGTTTTTTTGTGGACATAAGCTTTGATTCATTGGGGTAAATACCAAGGAGTGCAATTGCTGGAGCATATGGCAAGAGTATGTTTAGCTTTGTAAGAAACTGCTGAACTGTTTTCCAAAGTGACTGAACCATTTTTGCATTCCCACCAGCAGAGAATGACAGTTTCTATTATCCACATCCTCACCTCCAGCATTTGGTCCTGTTAGCATTTTGGATTTTGGTCATTCCAATAGGGGTATGGTGGTATCTCCCTGTTGTTTTAATTTGCATCTTTATGATGACATGTGATGTGGAACATAGTTTTATAAGTGTTTTTGCCATCTGTATATCTGCTTTAGAAAGAACTGTTTAGCTTTCTTGCCAACATTTTAAGTAGGTTGCGTGTTAAGAGTTCTTTGTATACTTTGGATAATAGTCCTTTATCACATGTCTTAGGGGAATATTTTATCCCGGTCTATGTTTTGTCTTCTTATTCCCCCAAGATTGTCTTTCACAGGTCCGATGTTTTAATAAGATTTTAATGAAATCTAGCTTATCAATTACTTCTTTCATGGATAATGGCTTTGATATTGTATGTGGGCGGTTATTACCATGTCCAGGGTCATCTAGGTTTTCTCTTGTATAATTTTCTCTTTTTTTCCTAGTTTCCTAATTTAGAAACTTAGATCATCAACCTTAGATATTTCTTCTTTTCAAATGTATACATTCAATGTTCTAAATTTCCCTCTAAACTTTCACTGTATTGATATATTTTCATTGTTATTTTTAAATTTCTCTTGAGATGTCTTACTTGACCCATGTGTTATTTACATTTAAGTTGTTTAATCTCCAAGTGTTTGGGGATTTTCCAGCTATCTGTGTGTTATTGATTTCTAGTTTAATTCCAACAGGGTCTGAAAGCAAACATAATATGATTTCTATTGCTTTTATGTTGTTTATGTGCTTTGTGACCCAGAATATGGTCTTGCATGGAGAATGTTCCATGTGAACTGGAGAAGAATATGTGTTTTTAAGTTTGGGGGTGAACTAGTCTATAAATTTCAATCATACCCAGTTGATGGTGGTGCTATTGAGATCAATTATGGCCTTACTAATTTTCTGCTTGTTGGAACTGTCCATTTATAGCAGGAGGTACTGAAGTCCCCAGCTGTAATGTTGGATTATTCTTTTTCTCCTGAGAGTTCTATCCATTTTTACCTTATTTATTTTGAGGCTCTGTTGCTAGGCACATACACATTAAGAATTATTATGTATTCTTGGAGAACTGAGCTCTTTATCATTATACAATGCCCTCTTTATCCCTGCTAACTCCTTGCTCTGAGATCTGCTCTATCTGAAATGAATATAACCATTCCTGCTTTCTTTTGATTAATGTTAGTCTGACATCTCTCTCTCTCTCTCTCTGCCTTGCTTTTTCTAAATTGAAGGCTATTGTAATAAGATGTTATGTAAGTTTCAGGTGTGCATCCTTAAAAATCAACATTTTAATAAAAATCAACATTTTAAGCACCGCACCAAGGCCATCACTAGGAAGTCCAGGTCTATCTTCTACATACCATTGTCCTCTTGACCTGACTTACCCACCCTCCCATTTCTGTCACTCCCACCACAAATTGGTCTTATAATCTAGCTTTATTTTTGTTTTATTTAGTGTATTCATTTGCCTGTTTTCTCTATGCAATCACATATGAGTGAAATCATGTGGTCTTTGTCTTCCCATCTGACTGATTTTACTAAATTTAATTCCTCCCGGTTCATCCATGTTGTTGTAAATGGCAAGCTTTCATCTTTTTATAGTCAAATAGTGTTCATGGTGTGTACACACAACATCTTTTTTATCCAATTATCTGTTGATGGGCACATACGTTGTTTTTACCCCTGGCTATTGTAAGTAAGGCAACAATAAACATGGAGGTACATCTATCACTTCCAATTCATATTTTTGCATTTTTGTTCACTCATTTGTTTACATGTGTCTTTGTATTGAAAGTGGGGTTCTTATACATGCATGTAGTTGCATGTATTTTTATTCAGTCTGAAAATCTCTTTTAATTGGTATCTTCAGACCATTGATGTTTAAAGAGATGATTGATATAGTTGGTTAACTGTCTACTATGTATGTTACTGCTCTCTTTGTATTACCCTTCTTTGTTTCCATTTTCTTTGTTTTCATAACTTTTATGCTATGCCTTTTGTAGTATTAATATTGAAGATTTTATATGAATCCATATTCTCCTTTCTTGTATCAGTTGTGCTTGTTTTTTTAAACTCTTTTCAGTGGTTGCTCTTAAGTTTGCAATATTTATGTACTATACCAAGTCTTCCTCTCCCAAATAATACTGTACCCCTTTACAGATAGTATAAGTACCTGCTAGTAACAAAATATCATAGTTCCTTCCTCCATTCCTTTTATTATTATTGCCTGTCATTTATTTCACTTATACATAAGCACACACACACATACACACAAGCATATACATTATCTAATACCTTCTTGCTATTTTTTTTAACAAGCTCTATCTGTTAGGTCAAATAAGAATAAAACCAAAAGGCTTTACTTTACCTTCACTTATTCCTCCTCCAGTGCTACCTTTCTTAATGTGGAACCCAATTTCTGAACTGTATCATTTTCCTTTTATCTAAAGAAATTTCCTGTAACATTTTTCATGAGGCAGGTCTACTGGTAACAAATTACCTAAATTTTTTTTTTTCTGAGAAAGTTTTCCCTCTGCTTTTGAAGAATAATTCAAATACAGGGTTCTAGATGGTTTTTTCTCTCAACACTTTATTTTCTCCTTTCTTACATGATTTCTGAGGAGAAACAGATATAATTCTTATCTTTGCTTCTCTGTAGGTATGGCATTATTTTCCTTTGGCATCTTTTAAGACAATTTTCTTTGATTTTTCTAGAGTTTGAATATGAATGCCTAGGTGTGTTAATATTATTTTTTGACATTTATCCCTCTTGATGTGTGAACTTCTTAGATCTGTGATTTGGTGTCTAGCAATAATGTGGCAAGATTTCTAATCATTATTACTAAAAATATTGTTTCTTTTTTTCTGTTGGTTTCCCCAGAAATTATGTTACATAATTTCTTACATAATTTCTAGTTGCTCCATCCTTCTTGGATAACCTTTTCCATTTTTTCCAGTCTTTTTTTTTTCCCTTTTGCTCTTCAGTTTTAGAAATTTCTATTGAGAAACTCTCTAATTCAGAGGTTCTTTCCTCAGTCTATTTTTACTAGAGAGCCTATTTTTTATTTCTCTTTCACTGCTTTTTATCTTTAACATTTCTTTTTCATTCTTAGAATTCCCTTCTCTCTATTTACATTATCCATCTGCTCTTGCATGTTGTCTACTTTTTTCTATCAAAGCCCTAGCATATTTTTTTATATTTTTTACAAGCTCCTGATTTTTAAAATACAAATATTCCTGCCATATCTGCCTCTAGAGCTGATATTTGTCAATCACATCAATTTTTTTCTTTTTGGTGTTTCTTGTATTTTTTATTAGCAGTGAGACATGGTGTACTAGGTAAAAGCTGCATTTAAATAGACATTTAAGTGACAGCAGAGAGGGGGCAGGCTGTTGGGGAGGGGGTAGAGAGAGGGAGAGTTGGGGAAGATCAAGATGAAAACTCGAAGGTGATGGGGTGGAGAGAGAACCCTGGGGATGCAATGATGTAATACACACACACACACACACACACATACATACACATAAATATGTAAACAACAAAATGATTAATAAAGATTAAATAGACATTTAGTAATTCACTGATCAGGTATGGGGGCAAGGAGCACATTCTTTAGTCCTGTGATTGGTCCTTAATCTTTTATTGAGTCCATTCCCCCAGGCTGTGAACTTCACTAGTGCCTCTCAGCTCCCTTCCTCTCTTTAGGAAGTACAGAATGGATTGAGGGGACTTTCATTTCTCCATACAGGATGCTGAGCTAGGTATTCCTTTTCAATCCAATTGGTTAGGCTCTGATAAAAACCCTAATACAGTAGTTTCTAGTAGTTTCTCTAGAAGTTTGTTAAGAACAGAATTCTCTGGCATATTTCAAAATGCCCTTCTGCCCACACACACGTTGGAAACATAGGAATTTTCTTTCATATTTACTGTGAGAACCTGGTGGAGCTCCTTGACATAAAGCTCATAAAAACACAGGGCCCATTGATTTGATTTGATTTGATTTGGATCCTTAGATGTTTTCATTCACAGACCTGAGCCTGCTGTGATTAGTCAATGATAGTTCATTTTTTCTACACCTGTGCTGATTTCCACAGAGATTTCTGCCCTGGTAAGATATCCTGTATCCTCCTGTTTCTCATTTTTTTGAAGCAGCTGTTTTCCCTGTGACTTCACTTGTTGAATGAATCTAAGAAGAGTAATTGTTTTCTCAGTTCAGTTTTTTATTTGTTAGGACTGAGTGGTGTCCTCTAGCTCCTTACATGCCAAACTAGAAGTTTAAAGTTTCCCAGTTTTCTTTATTTGTACTGTCTTTGTCTAGATTTTGGTATATCAGGGTAAGACAAGCGTAATAAAATGAGTTGGGAATTATTTCCTCTTCTTCTGTTTCCTGGAAAAGATGATGTTAATTTATGCTAATTCTATTGCTTGGAAAAGATTATATAAAATTTATGCTAATTCTTTAAATGTTCAAAAGAATCTTCCAGTGAAATCATCTGAGACTTAAGATTTCTTTATCAGAAACTTTTACTACAAACTCAATTTCTTTAATGGGTAAAGGGCTAGTATGATTATTTCATCTTGGTTGAGTTCTGGTAATCTGGAATTTGCACAACTAGTCCTTTTTTTAATGTTACCAAATGTATTAGGATAAAGTTGTTCAACACATCTCCTTTCTTTATAATGACTTAAGGATCTACAGTGATATCTCCTGTTTCATTTCTGATACCAAAAAGCTATGTCTTCATCAGCCTTGCTAGAAATTAATCCATTTTTTGATGTTTTTGAAGAATCATATTTTTGTTTCATTGAATTTTCCTTTATTAACTTCCTGTTTATAATCTGAAAGACTTCTAGTCATACCTGTATTACATCCTTTCTTCTGCCTCCCTTGGTTTTAATTTTGTTCTTTTTTTTTTCTATTTTCTTAAAGTCGAAGTGAGAACTTAAGATTATTGATTTGAGATGCAAGAATTTCACACTATAAATTTCCCTCTCAGTTCTGCTTTTGCTGCATCCCATGTACTTTGATATGTTATGTCTTAATTTTCATTTAATTTCTATGCATCTTTCAATTTAAGAATTCCTCTTTGACCTGTGATCAATGAATTATTTAGATGTGTACTACATAATGTCCAAATATTTGGAAAATTTCCCGTTGTCTTTATTCACATTTTAATAACTATCTCTGATGATGATGATATCTTATCTCCACAAGAACAGGAATGTGCCCATTTATCCCACTGTTATATCACTGATATTGAGAACATTAAAAAAGAAGGATGAATGAATGGTGGAAATATTTAACTTAAATACTAAGAGCCAGATTCTATTTTTAAATAGAAAATTAGAGGTTAAGATGGGAAAGGAGATATCAGATGACTGATAGTATTACTGGTTGGGAAAAAATATGATTGTCTTTTATTTTCTTCCTTATACGATTCTTTTTTTCTTTCAAATTCTCTGTAATGAGCATATGTAATCAGGTAAAGAAAAATCCAAATATCGGAGCTCCTATTTCTGATCATTTCCACTCCCTCCCTGATAGCGCATATAAAAACTTGAATTCCTTAAAAAAAAACTTTTTTAAAAAGCTGAAGTTGAAAGATTGAACCCCAAAAAGACCTCCAGGGAGGCAGGTAAGCACCCTGCTCTCCACCACTTTCATGGGTGTCTGAGACTGTGCTACAATAACTTTATCAGGAAGACCATGTGTATTTTGAGCCACAAACATCAATTTCATCCTTCTCATCTTTCTCTGCAGAACACCCTAGAGATCCAGCGAATGAATGTTCATTATAGGAGATTTGGTTTGCCATTGAAAATAAAACATCCATCTGCTTACATCCAACTGTCAAAATCTCTTTGACAATTCACTCTGAGGAAGTAGTTATGGTGTTTGCTTTCAGGATTCATGGTGTGCAAAAGATTACAAAAAAAAAAAAGGAAACACTAGTTTTTAAAAAAATATAACCACCTTTTACCTTTTATTCCTTTAGTCACATTTTCCTCCTGGTTTTGTCAAGATCATCCCTTTGAGAAGCTAAGAAGGGTAACAATTTTAGGGTAACCTCAAGTGGCCAAGGTTACTACCCAAAAAGTTCCTGGGTATGAACAAATTCTGAGGATGTATTAAAATGCTTTTCTACTTTTGAAAATAATCTGACTACTCTATTTAAATTTTTAGAAATCTTTTCCTCTAATAAAGAGATTACCTAGAGCTGGAATATTTTTTCACCTTTTCCGGAGGTGAGATGACTTGCTATAAGGTCCAGAGATTTTCAGGGGGCCCAGGATGAGGCAAGTATGCAACCTGGGGGGGGGTTCGAGGGGCTTCCCATAAACAGTGGGAAAGGAGTGTGGAGATCCTTCATTCTCCTTACAGCTAAGTCAAAGAAGGTATTAAGATCAACAAGCGTATCCATATCAATTTGTCGGTGCCAAGGACATGGAAATCTAGAAAAAAACGACTTAGCCTGACGGAGGAAACAAAGAATCCATATCTCAAGAACAACTCTTATCAAATAAAACAGGCTTTTCTGAAATCAGGAGAAACAGAATATTGTGATACTCAACAGATAGTCCGTTTCAAAAATCACTTGCTTTCTATCATTCCCCAGCACATGATTTGCTGACTTTGTTACTCTTACTGACTTGACCCATTTGACCTGAATACATCAAGAGGCTTAGGTTTGTTTGTTCATTTGATTTTTATCAACAACTACTCTTCCATTGAATTCAAAACACCCATTGCGCCTCCACAGCTCCCTGGTGGAGACCACCCTCGCCTACTGTGGGGAATGGTCACCAAATATTTCTGACTTTCTGCTTTAGGAGCAAGCAACGGATATGTTTCCTAGCTATGAAAATTAGGTGTGGCTGGCGTTCTGCTTTTGCCGAAGCAAGTGTCATTTTTGCTTGTGCGGAAGTGACCCTTGGGGCAGAAAGTCCAGGTCAGTGTGTCACACTCCACCTTCTTCCTTCTTCTGTTATGAGTGTGGCTGTGTGTGTCACAGCGATGTGGCTGTGCGGCCACCCCAGAGAAACTGACATGCAGAGCACCCCATGCTAACATGGACAGGAAGCCCGAGGTGCAGGCGGGAAGAGGTTGGTACCTGTAGGCCCAGCAATTTCCCAGCACAGCTGGAATGAGCAGACACTTGATTGCAGCTGTTGAGCTGGACCCTGGGGGCACGTCTGCTCAGGCACGCAGGATGTAAAGCTAAAGGAAGTGCAGGTGGCAATTTGGAAGATTTAGGAGTTCTGGGCTGTCATCTTTTATGGTGTTGTCATTGACATGTGTCTGTATTCTCTCCAGACCAGGTAGGAGATGAGCAGAGGGAAGGGTGGGTGTTCCCAGGCTTCGGGTCTGAATAGCTGGGCAGATGAGCAAAGACGTGGGGGAGGAAAGCAGGCATTGTCTGGAAGTCTCAGGAGCCTGTTTGCTCCGAGGGCCAGCGGGTACATGCCAGGGGCCGGGGCGGGAGAGCAGGGGGGCGGGAAAACTCCTGGCAGAATAACTTGCATTAACAGCTCCCCTGAACTAGAAACACGCCTTTCAAGGAAACAAATACTGGTCCACACCGCCAGCTGCGGAGGTTATCCGCTGTGGTGGTGAAGACAGGGAGGGGGGCTGAGCAGTCACCGTCCTGCGACCCACTTATCCGAGACAGGGAAAAGCAACAGCTTCTCCGTGCTAGTGCTTTCCCCAGTGGTGATCCGGCTGTGGGGTCCCTCTGGAGACGATGCCAAGGCAGTACCCTCCAGCTTTCATAGGACGTTGTGGTAGTGCGGGGTCTGCTCCCCTAGATCTGACCTGAGCATCTGCACTCTCCATAAACTTGCCCTTGGAACAGTACTTAGAGCAAGAACAAGGCGTGCAGGGCCGCTGCCCCGCTCAGCACCGCTTCTGTTTCCTCGAACTAACACCACGCAGAAGCAGGTGGACGTGCCTGACTGGACAGCCTGCAAGTATGGTGCAAGGACCAAGATTTGACCTGGTGACCAAATGCTAGCACAGGAAGCTCCTCCAAACTCCCCTATTCCCTCCCGAGGGAGCACTATGCCCAGCTGTCTGGGGTCAACTGTCCCCAGGGAATGGTGGGCTGGTCACCAGGCCTGAGAGTGAAGGGCAGGCTACCTCTGTGAACGTGCCACAGCCAGCAACTGAGGAGCTTTGTTAGATTGCTTCATTTGTGATCCTCACTCCTCATGAAGCAGGTCCTCTTATACCCATTTTACAGACAACAAGACCGAGGCTCTGAGAAATGAATGTGTCCACAGCCCAGGTAATTGCATTCGGGGTCCAAAGCATGGTGAGTCCACACTTCATACCTTGGGAGCTGGGGCCCTGGCTGTTCAGAGCAGTGCAGATTGGTGGTAAGAGAAGAACAGCATCTGAGTGGCCACTTG
>PVHY01030329.1:0-13522 GCA_004024945.1 Uropsilus gracilis
GAAAGGAGTTAACCTGGCCAAACCACCCTGCCCTTCCCTCCCAGCAGGCTCAGTTCCAGATGGTCAGGGCACCGCTGACCCCTGCCCCGGCTTTGCAGCCAGAAAAAGGTGGCTTGATGAAGAAATAGGTTTTGCTTCTGTCTGCCCCTTGGAAGGCAGGAAACACACCATCAGTGGGACACACAGAATGTGGAAGCTGGCTGCAGGACAAGTGGGGAGACCCATTGCCCAGCCAAACCCTCTTCCAGCCAGGAGGTGGGGGCCCTGGCACTGGCCTGGTGCAGAGGGTGGGGTGAACTCAGGGTGGGGCAGGTGTCTGCGAGCCTGGTGTGGACTCCAGTGTGAGGTCCAGCTGCTTCCCACCCCGAGGGATGGGGTGGAGGCCTCCAAGGACGGGTCTGCCAGATGGAGGTGGCTGGGGATCAGCGAGGTGTTTTTATGGCCCCTGTTCCCAGGAGAGAGGGCTGTAAGCACAGCCCCGGGGACCACGTGCTCCGCCTGGGGAACCTGAAGAATGGCCGTAAACTTCGCCCTGTCCAGCCACTGCCGCCTCCTCACGTTCCTGCGGAACAAACACACCTCCCCAGCCCTGGGGGTGCTGGGGAGGGCCTGTCGGTCTGGGAGCAGAAACCGAGGGACAGTCAGTGGCAGTGGTGTGGGCGAGGGAGGGCGGGACCTGGCGGCAAATACGGTTGAAAGGACTCTGTGGTGGGCTGGGCCCCCAAAGACCTCTACTTCTGTCTCCCAGAACCCGAGACTAGATGAGAGCTGAGGAATTAAGATTGCGGATGGGATTCATCATTTGACCTTAAAATAAGGCGATGACCCCATGTTGGGAGTGTTTGGATGGGCCCAGACTGATGACGAAGGGCCCTCAGCACGGAAGGGGAGGTGGGGGAGGAGAGTGGGGAGTGGTTGGGGGGGAACATGCAAGTGCCCACATGAGAAGAAGCCTCACCGCCAAGGTGATGGGGGAGGGGCCTGGAGTCCAGGGCGGTGGGCACCTCCGGAGGCCAGAGAGAGCTCAGAGTGGGCTCTCCCCTGCAGCCTCCAGGGGGACTCGACCTGCCCACGCCTGAAGGTCAGCTCCCAGGCTCACGCTGGTGCTTGAGCCAAGCTTGTGGCCATTGTCACAGAAGCTGATACACAGGGAACACCCCCCTCCACAGACCGGCTGGGAGGAGAGCCGTGACATGGGAGTGTCACCTTGTCAGGTAAGCGGACACGCGGACGTGTAACTTGCTTCTGCCTGGCTCCAAGCTGTGTCCTTTCAAACGTCCATGATAGCCCAGCAGCGGGCTGACTGCAGGGCAGCGCCTGGGTGCTGGATGCAGTCACCTCCCTGGGCTGTACTGGGGCCTGAGAGTAGAATGGGATGGTGCTCTTCTGCTTGTAGAAGATGACTTTCATTCTCTCTCTCTCTCTCTCTCTCTCACTCTCTCTCTCTCCTGCCAACAACCACATGAATGACCCGCTGCAATGATTCAGCCCTAGCTGGCACCTCACTTGCAGCCTGGGAGAGATGGGAGCCTTGCCTAGAACCCCAGAGCCCTACTGACTACGGGATAATGAAAGTGGTTTTTCCCTGAACCGCTGCGTTTTGGAGTCCTTTGCCAACCGCAATCCACAGCTAATCCACCAGAGCAGCCATGATCACAGAGCAGAGCAGCTCCTCCTCAAAGCATGCCTCTGGCTCTTAGAAGTGTGCTGACAACAGGGTGGGTCCCCCCTAGCTGACGAAAGGCATCTCACTGGTAAATGACTGAAACGAATAATAATAACTGGCAAGAACAGCTGCCCCTTCTGCAGGGCAGTCAGCGTCTGCACTAGTCTAAGTTCTGAAGCTACAACAAAAACTCCCCCATTCTCACGGCCCACCCTGAGCAGGTGTCTTTGTTTTCCAGATGAGGAAGCAGAGGCCAAGCAAAAGGCTCCAGAGACTAGAGCGATGACAGTGTCCTTGCAGGAAATGCCAGGTGTGTGCCAGGTAGGACAGGTTTGCCAACCAGCCTTGCTGGCCAGGGCCCCACAACCCCGACACTGCTGCAGGACCCAAAGTCAGGCACCTCCTTCCCTCTGCAGCCCCTGCCTTTCCCCAAGCAGGGCAGAGCCACAGCACCCAGGGAGCTGGGGCGGCTGCTGTGGGGAGCAGAAAGCGGGCACCAAGGATGGCAGCCCCAGCCCTCAGGACCTGAGGCCGAGGAACGGACACCACAGACCGGGAACTGGGTGACTCCGGGAAGCTGGAGCTCTTCCTCTGAGGGCCAGTGTGACCCGGAGCCATAGCACCTGCCTGAAGACACCCATATAGGGGACCACCCACCCACGTTGGAGGGTCCTCCTTACCTGCAAGGGACTGGTGCCCAGGTATTTATCAAATGCCACCCACATGCCAGGTGCTGGGACGGGTTGCTCATGACTGGTCCTCCCCTCTGCAGCTGGTGGTGCAGCAGCAGGCCAGGCACCCCACGAAGACCTAATGGCCATTTGGGGTCAAGGTCATAGAGATACACCCAGGAGAGACCAAGTCCACCTTTCAGAAAAGCAAAGATGGCCTCCCTGCCCTCCTGGTGCTCTGTGCCCTGGTCCTGCCCTGGGTTTATGGTGGGGGGGGGGCAGGGGTGGTGATGGCCAGAGGGTCTGTCCACAGAGGAGATGGTCTTCCCTGCTCCGGCCACTTCCCTTGACAAGCGCTGATTGTAGACGTGATACCCCTGGGAACAAGCCCTTCGTAGAGCAGGAGTTTGAGGATAAGATGCCTGGAGCCAGCTGTCCTAGCTGTTCTTCACCCACTGTGTGGCCTGGGGCATATCCCTACCCCCTCTGGGTTTCAGTCTGCTGTCTATAGGATGGAGCAACAGCGGCCCCTCCCGGGGGGTGGTGAGGATGAAGGGGGAGGTGAGGATCTTATTTGGGGGCGAGGACATCTCAGTTCTGTTCCCATTGTTAATGTCAGGCCCGGGTTGGGGCCGAGGAGCCAGGGAGACCACTAGTAAGATGCCCCCAGGGCTGGCCCCCTGCCCGTGCCTCAGACCCCTCAGCCACAGCAGCGACCCATGGCAGGGAGCCCCTGCAGGTCCACCACCTGATGCCCACCAGGAATCTTCCAGAAAAGGGGTACCCTGGCCTTCTGGGGTTCCCAGGGTATCTGCAGGCCCTGTGGTCAGAGGAGACGGCTAGGGGTTCCTGGGCCTGGAAGCCACTGCTTGCCAGGACTCAGCTGCTCTCGACTCTAGAGAAGATGGATGACCTTGGTGGCTGGACTGAACTTCCTGGGGAGATGGTGGGAGCCCCCCAGAGCCCCCCATTTCTGTGCTTTGCCACAGAGGAGTCTCCTCTTCTGAGACCCATCCCCAAAGTCACTGGGGTTCTTCTGGAGAAGAGGTGGCCCTGGTAACTCATGTCTGTGCCGCACAGCAGGTGGGATGCCGGTGAGGGGACCTGTCCCCAGCGCACCCTCAGGCTCAGCCAAGGACGAATGGCGGGCACAGGTGTGACTTCTGCTGTGCTGTCATCTGTAGGGTGAAGGGGTCACAAGTCAGGCTTTCCCGCCCTGCCGCCACCATCTGTGGCGAGGGCCTAGGCTCAAACACCTGTGAGGCAGGACACCTGGGCCCATTGAACACAGAGCATGCGCACAGGTGTGACCGGGGCACCTGGACTGAGGGGCCGGGGGGTCACTGCTTGGGTGTCCCTCTGAGGACCCAGAAGGCAGGAGCTCCTACCTCCCAGCTTCAGGTCTGGCTGGATCCAACTCATCCAATAATGTCACCAACGGTCCCGGTGCCTCTTTGCTTCTTTCCGCAGCGTGTCTCCTAACGCAGCGTGACAGGCCGTGAAGTCCCCTGAAGGTTCCAGAGTCATCATCTGCGAGGATGACCAGGAGACTGCCCAGCCAGGGGGGTGAAACATCAGCCTTACACACACACACACACACACACACACACACACTACCGGGTGGAGGCCAGTATTTCTCTAAGGCCACAAACCCCTCAACTCTGACATCACGAGATTCTTCCCTTTGGTGAATCAGCTCAGAGAAGCGTTGGCTGCATTTCTCGGGCACTTGCTACAGTCGGACCAGCTTTGAATAACAGTGTTGATATTAGATCATCTTGATTCCCACTCACAGGCCTCTTCAGGGGCCTGCGAAGTGACCCCCAAAAGGTTTTCTTGAGATAACAGTTGGGGCCACCTACCTGAGATTGTGGCCGGTGAGGCCATAGGGAACCCCGGAACAGAGGAGATTTCGGTCCCCCGATAGCCAGGCTGGTGGGGAAACACTTGCCTGGACCCTCACCGCTGGGAGCGGAGGCAGCATCCTCAGCAGGACAAGTCTACTCACAGAGCATCCTGGGAAAAAGACAGCCTCATCTCGTGGGAAAAAGAGACTCGTGAGTAGTTAAGGCGATTCCTGCACAGGGGCTGGGAAAGCTGTGGGATCCACAGGCTCTTAAAGGGGCTCGGGGCAGATTACCACTGCAGAGAGGCAGCAGGAACCGGGGTGTTACTCATCCTCAGCCCTCAGGCCAAGAGGTGCAGCCAAGCCAGCCACCTTGGCCAGGAGTAGCCTTACCTGTTAGGATGCCCAACTGGAACAGAAATCAGGGTGCTTGCTTGGGGGTCCCCAAGCTACCATGAGCACAGGAAACAGCTGATGATTGTTACAAACACCGCTGCCCCACCCCAGTACCCCAAGCTCCTAACTGGTTCTTAATCTTGGAGGTGAAGTAGAAACAGCTGAGAGCTTCTTCAAACCTAGTGTTAGGGTCCCACCCCCAGAGATTCCTGTTTCATCCATCTGGGGTGGGGCCCATAGCTGTTTTAAAGGTGATCCAAAGAGCAGCTAAGACTGGACACCACTGTTGTGTTTTGGTTTTTAACAGTTTCTCAAGACCTCTGGACAGGTGGATCCATCCTACTTCCCAGCATCCTCTTTCGGCTGCTAAGACTAGATCAGCACTAAGTAAATGCTGGCCATCGTTATTGCTGTTGTTGTTGTTGTTGTTGTTGTTGTTATAGTTATCATTGTATTTGATCACAGCTCCGACTTCAGCTCACCTGGACCTGTATCCCAGGTAGCAGTATGAGTGGCAAAAGGGAGCTAGCCACTGTTGTGCACCATTCCCCTACCTGCCCCTAGTGACTTGTTTAGCAATAAGCATGTGGCCTAATCAGAACCAAAAAGATTCCATTCTAAGACATGTTGAAATCGTTGACCTGGAGAATTGCCCTCTTTTCTCCTTGTACATGGAAGGATGTTACCGTAGAGCATCCAGAGCCATCATGAAAAGAGAGATGCTGCCTGAGAATAAGACACCACAGAAAGAAGCAAAGAGGTCCAGAGACCGTATGTGACATTATTGGATCACCTGGATCTAGCCAGACCTGCTGGTGATAGTTTAGGATTACACCTACCTGCGCAGAATACTTGCAGGGATCCCCCAGACATGTTGGATGACAAAAGCCAGACATAGAAGAATACCTACTGTGGTCTGTATATTTGAACTTCAGAAAATAGGCAAGAACTACTTACCAGCCATGGTGATTTGAATTGAGGTGACTTTGGGAATCTTTTTTTTTCATCTTTAGACAATTTTATTTCTGCCACTTCTAAAATTGCAGCTGAACACTTTATATAGGAAATGCTCCAAATTTGAGTAAAGGGATTTTGATATGATTCAGAGTGTATTAGAAATTCCAATGTGTAGCATACAAAAAAATATAGGGAATACCCATTATAGTCCTTTTAGGAAGTGATAGAAGTGTTTAACAATAATATTGGGATTAAAGACCTTCTTTTTGAATAAAAGAAAATTTGTTTCTAACTTTTTTTAATTTTTAAGAGTTTATTTATTTATTTTTATTTTTTTTTAAATTCATTTTATTGATTTGTCACAATTGTGCATTAATTGATCCCTCCTCCTCCCTCCATATCCCCCCTCCATCTCCCCCCTCCAGTCACTCTATCTCCCATTTTTCTGCAATTTGTTGGTTGGTTAAGTTGATGTTCAGTTGTTGGTTGTTTGGCCCCTTGTTCTCTTCTGATATCTGGTAAATGGTTTTTTGTTTGTTTTTTACCCCAGGGCTTTCCCACTTCACTAACATTTGTTAACTATGCTAATTTTTTGTGCTCTTCACCTCCCCCACCTTCTTCCCCCTCCTCCTCTCTCGCTCCATGGTTCAGTCCCATTGGTTGTTTTCATTTTTTCTTATTTGTTTGTTTGTTTTCCCTATATCCATCATATAAGTGAGACCATCCTGTACTTCTCTTTTTCTTCTTGACTATTTCTGCGAATATGAGTCTTTCTAGTTCCATCCAGGTTGCTGCAAATGACATGTGTTTGTCCTCTTTGATGGATGCATAGTATTCATTTTTTTTAGCCAATCATCTGTTTTGGGGCATTTGGTTTGTTTCCAATTCTTTGCAACTGTAAACAGGGCTGCAATGAACATGCGTGTACATGTGTCCTTTTGAATTAATGTTTTCATGTCCTCTGGGTAGATTCCTAGTAGTGGGATTGCTGGGTTGAATGGTAAGTCCACTTTCAATTGTTTGAGGGTCCTCCACACAGTCTTCCATAGTGGCTGGGCCAGTTTGCACTCCCACCAGCAGTGTAAGAGAGTTCCTTTTTCTCCACAGCCGCGCCAACATTTGTTGCTGTCTGTTTTATTTATATGGGCCGTTCTTACTGGTGTAAGATGGTATCTCAGTGTGGTTTTAATTTGTATTTCCCTGATTATTAGTGATGTGGAGCATTTTTTCATATGCCTATTTGCCATCTGTATCTCCTCTTTGGTGAAGTGTCTTTTTAGATCTTCTCATTTTTTTATTGGGTTTTTTGCTTTGTTTTTGTTGAGCTGTAGGAGCTCTTTGTGGATCTTTGTTGTCAGACCCTTGTCACTTGTCTGGAGGGCAAAAATTTTCTCCCAGTCAGTTGGGTTTCTTTTTTGTTTTGTTTATTGTCTCTTTTGCTGAACCAAAACTTTTTAGTTTGATATAGTCCCAGCTGTTTATGTTTTCCTTCATTTTTTTGCCAACTGTAGTTGTTTCCCCAAATGGATTTCTGAAGTGAAATTCATGAAGGGTTTTGCCCAGGTTTTCTTCTATGTATTTTATGGTTGCAGGTCTCACTTCCAGGTCCTTTATGCATTTTGAGTTAATTTTTGTACAGGGTGTGAGGGTATTATCCTGGTCCATTTTTTTACAAGTTTTGATCCAGTTTTCCCAGCACCATTTACTGAAGAGGCTGTCCTTGTTCCAGGGTATGTTTTTTGCCCCTTTGTCAAAGATTAATTGACCATATATGTGTGGTTTTATTTCTGGGTATTCAATTCTGATCCATTGGTCTGTTTGTCTGTTTTTGTACCAGTACCATGCTGTTTTAAGTATTATGGCTTTGTAGTACAGTTTGAAGTCTGGAATAGTAATACCTCCGTTCTCTCTTCTGTTTGTCAAAAGGGTTTTGGCTATTCAGGATCTTTTGTTGTTCCATATGAATTTCAGTAATTTTTGTTCTATCTTATTAAAATATGTCATTGGGATCTTGATTGGAATTGCATAGAATCTGTAGATGGCCTTTGATAGTATGGCCATTTTGATAATGTTGATTTTTCCGATCCATGAACAGGGAATGTCTTTCCATTTTTTTACATCATCTTCTATTTCTTTTAAGAATATTTTATAGTTTTCTTTGTATAGGTCTTTTGCGTCTTTTGTTAGGTTAATTCGCAAGTATTTGATTTTCTTTGGTGCAATGGTAAATGGGGTGTTTTTTCTAATTTCTTCTTCTTCTGATTGATTCTTTGCATATAGGAATGCTGTTGATTTTTGTGTGTTGATTTTGTATCCAGCTACCTTACCAAATTGGTTTATTATTTCAATCAGTTTTTCTGTCGATTTTTCTGGATTCTCTACATAGAGAATCATATCATCCGCGTATAATGATAACTTTATTTCTTCGTTCCCTATTCGGATTCCTTTTATGTCTTTCTCTTGTCTTATTACCCTAGCTAGGACTTCCAGAACTATGTTGAAAAGGAGTGGAGAGAATGGGCATCCTTGCCTGGTTCCAGACCTTAATTGGAATGGTTTCAGTTTTTCCCCATTGAGGATGAGATTTGCTGTGGGTCTGTCATATATAGCTCTTATTATGTTCAGGTATGTTCCTTTTATACCAATTTTTCCAGGGCTTTCATCATGAAAGGATGCTGAACTTTATTGAATGCTTTTTCCGCATCTATTGATATGATCATATGTTTTTTGTTTTTCTCTTTGTTGATGTAGTGGATTATGGTGATTGATTTTCAAATGTTGAACCATCCCTGTGCCCCTGGGATGAATCCCACTTGGTCATGATGGATGATCCTTTTTATGCAATGTTGGATTCGGTTTGCCAGGATTTTGTTTAGAATTTTTGCATCTGTGTTCATTAGGGAGATTGGTCTGTAGTTGTCTTTCTTTGCACTATCTTCATTTGGTTTTGGAATTAGTGTAATATTTGCTTCATAGAAGGTATTTGGTAGCTTTCCTTCTTTCTCAATTTTTTGAAAGAGTTTTAATAGTACCGGTGTCAGTTCCTCTTCCAGGTTGCTGTATTTGTTTGCATATAGATGTTCGTGGTAGTCTCTAATTATCTTTTGGATTTCTGCTGGGTCTGTTGTAATATCTCCCTTTTTGTTTATGATCCTGTTTATTTGAGTTTTCTCTCTTCTTTTCTGTGTAAGCCTTGCCAGGGGTTTGTCAATTTTATTTATTTTTTCAAAGAACCAGCTATTGGTTTTGTTTATTCTCTCGATGGTCTTTTTGGCTTCTATTTCATTAATCTCCACTTTTATTTTTGTTATTTCTTGTCTTCTGCTGGGTTTTGGATTTTTCTGTTGCTATTTTTCTAAGTCCTCAAGTTGGGAAATTAGAGTATTTCTTTGGGCTGTTTCAATTCTTTTTGTTTGGGCCTGTATTGCTATGAACTTTCCTCGTAGTACTGCTTTTGCTGCATCCCACACATTTTGGAACGTTGTGTCATCATTGTCATTTGCCTCCATGTAGGTTTTAATTTCTTCTTTGATTTTCTCTTTTACCCAGTGATATTCCAGAAGCCTGTTGTTCAGTCTCCATGTAGTGTTTACTCTCCTTATTTTCTTTTCATTGTTGATTTCTAATTTGATGCCTTTATGATCAGAGAAAAAGGTTGGTATTATTTTAATCTTTGTGTATTTGTTCAGGTTTGTCTTGTGGCCTAGTATATGATTGATTTTAGAGAAAGAACTGTGTGCATTTGAAAAAAAAAGTGTATTCTTTTCCTTGGGGGTGTAGTGTCCTGTATATATCTTTTAAGTCCATTTGGTCTAGCTCTTCCTTTAAAACTTTTGTTTCTTTGTGTAGTTGCTGTTTTGTTGATCTGTCTTTTGTTGAGAGTGGCATGTTAAAATCTCCTACCATGTATGTATTCTCATCAATATTTGATTTCAGTTCTACTAGTTGTTTTATGAATTTTGGTGCTCCCTCATTAGGTGTGTATGTGTTGATTATTGTTATGTCTTTTTGGTGGATTGACCCTTTAACCATTATGTAGTGACCGTCTTTATCTTTTGTCACTTTTATTAATTTGAAGTCTGCTCTGTCTGATACAAGAATGGCAACTCCTGCTTTCTTGTGGGGACCGTTTGCTTGTAGTGTAGTTTTCCAGCCTTGCACCTCCAGTCTATGCTTATCCTTAGCGATCAGATGTCTTTCTTGGAGGCAGCAGAATGTTGGGTTCTGTTTTCTGATCCAGTCTGCAGCTCTTCATCTTTTGATTGCTGAGTTTAGACCATTGACATTTAGGGTGATTATTGATATTTGTGATTCTAACCGTTTCCTGGTGGTCATTTGGGGTTTATTTTGGGTTTTTGTTTTTTGTATTTGTTCTTCTTATGGTTTTGATCTTGGGGCCTCCTGCAAAATTTCTTGGAGTGGGGGTTTAGTGGTAACAAATTTCTGGAGACTTTGCTTGTCGGAGAAGGTTCTAATTTTTCCTTCATAGAGGAAGGATAGCTTTGCAGGGTAGAGTATTCTTGGCTGGCACATTTTTTCTTGGAGTTTTTTGTAGATGTGGCTCCATTCTCTCCTTGCCTAGAGTGTCTCTTCAGAAAAATCTGAGGTCAGTCTAATGGATTTTCCTTTGTAGGTTGTCTGTTTCTTTTCTCTAGCCATTCTCATTATTTTTTCCTTATCTTGGGTTCTTGGGAGTTTTACAATGATGTGTCTTGCTGTGGCTTTTCTTTCATTAAAGTAGTTCAGTGTCCTTTTGGCTTCCTGTATGTCTATTTTCATTTCTTTCTTCAGATTTGGGAAGTTCTTCTCTATTATTATATTGAAAAGCCTTTCAGTTCCCATAACTCTCTCCTCTC
This sequence comes from Uropsilus gracilis, assembly GCA_004024945.1. Lineage (NCBI taxonomy): Eukaryota > Metazoa > Chordata > Mammalia > Eulipotyphla > Talpidae > Uropsilus > Uropsilus gracilis. The sequence goes on from PVHY01030329.1 coordinate 10,393, forward strand.
CTTCTGGGATTCCTATTACTCTTATGTTTCTTTTCGTTAAGGAATCTGACATATCTCTGAGCTTGTCTTCAGTCCTCCTACTTTGTTTCTCTCTCTCTCTTTTTTTCTTTGTCCTCTCTTTTTCTGTATCCTCAAGTGTGTTGATTCGTTCCTCTATTTCACCTATTCTACTGCCATGGCATTTTTTATGCCATGGCATTTTTGAGCTCATCTATTGCAACCTTTAAATCTTGAGTCTCTTTCAACTTCAATTTTAGGGATTCATTTTCATTCTTTAGTTCGTTGATTAGGTTATACATATTGATGCTTTCTTTTTTATATGTTTCTACTTTTTCCTTTAGTGCATTAAATGCTTCTATCATACTGTTGTCCTTTTTTTCTAATTCTTCTCTTAATTGTTGGAGTGAATTTAACATGTTGATAGTGGAATCTTTTTCTGATATACACATCATTTCTTTGGTGTTTTCCAGAGATTGTCCTTTCTTTGTTGGTGATGGATTATTTCCTGTAGGGCTTGCTTGCATGTTTAAAGTTTTTCTCCTTACTATGTTTTGCTTTCTAATGTGTTCTACGTATTGAGAAACCATGGATCTTGTGTTGGTCGGTATGTTGATGGGAATATTTTCCAGGTTGAAAGTAGATCTGTACTTTAGTAATTTGCACCAGCGCCAGCGACTCACCTGGGTGTGGGCAGGGTGGGCAGGTTCCCTGAGGAACCTGGCCATGGGGGTTGGCTCCCAGGGAGGGTGGAGCAGGCGGCAAGGATGTGGGTCCCTCCCAGAGGCCTGGAGAAGGGGCCAGTGACCTCCGGTGGCTCAACTTTGGGAATCTTAACTGGGAAAGAGCACAGGTAGGCTCTGTTGGTCCTGAGGCACTAGACTTGTATCTGCGTGGTGGCCACCCAAGCACAGACCCGGGTAAAAACTCAGGGAGCTGTGCACCTTGGTGTCTTGGCCCTCACTGGGTAGAAATGATGCCTTATAAAAAGCTGGGAACCCTATGAAGCAACCGGGGCTAGGGATCGCGGTTTGAGTCCCGCCTGGGGACCTAGCAAGACCTAGTTCCAAAAAATAGCTGGGTGTAGTGGCATGCACCTGTAGTCCCAGCTACCTGGGAAGCTGAGGCTGGGGATTGCTTGAGTCTGTGGTACCCCGGGCAACAAGAGCCTGCGGTTCCATGGGCAAAAATAGCGAGACCTAGTCTCAAAAAAAAAAAAAAAGCTGTGAACCACAGGCAACAAGTGCTAGTGCAGATGCAGAGAGAAAGGAATACTCTTACACTGCTGGTGGGAGTGCAAACTGGTCCAGCCACTATGGCAGGCTGTGTGGAGGACCCTCAAACCACTGACAATGGAGCTACCATTTGACCCAGCGATCCCACTTCTGGGAATCTACCCAAAGGACACAAAAACACTCATGTTTATCTGTACTTGTTTACCTGTACATGTTTACCTATACTCATGTTTACCGCAGCACTATTTATAATAGCCAGGACATGGAAACAACCCAAATGCCCCAAAACTGATGAATGGTTGAAAAGCTGTGGTCTATGTATACACAATGGAATATTGTTCATCCATCAAAGACAACAAACTTATGTCATTCACGGCAACATGGATGGAGCTCGAGGGAATCATGTTAGCAGAAATAAGCCAGAAAGAGAGAAATACGGGATGGTCTCACTTATATGAGGGATATGGGAAAATGAACAGGTAAGACAAATTAAAAACTGCCAACAGAACTGAAGTATAGAGCAAGAGAGGGGGAGGAGGGTAAAATCAGGGAAGGGAGAGGGCACAAGAGATTAAGCTGGTTCACAGGTGATAAGGTGGTGAACCCTGGCGTAGACAATGATGTGGAAAATAAATATGTGTGTGCCTACATGTGCAATCAAATTAAAAAATAAAATAAAAGGCTGGAACCAGAACAAGCTCCAGCACAGGGAGAACCCTGCTCTCCATCCTCAGGGGATTTCCACATACCCTGTCTGACCACAGGGTCACTGACTCAACCCATTTGGCAAAAGCTTCCTCCTTCTGCAGCTGGATGTCTAGAAGCAAGAACATGAGGAATAACTGCTTCTGGCCTCAGACTGTTTATGCCTTGCCCCCCGCCCCTTCTAACCGCCCCCTCCGGGGCCACATCCTCCATCTTTTGCCCACCTCCCACTGCCCTGCCCCCATGCAGACAGAGAGGAAGCCCAGCCTGGCTCTCTCCCCCCCCAACCCTTCTCTAGGTGAGACCAGGCCCTCCCAGGTTGGTTCTGTGATGATGGCTAAAGCACCAAGGACCTGATGTGACTGCCAGGCCTGTGACCTTACCCTTCAAACCACAGGTGTGCTGACACCGGCGACCCCCAGAACAGGTACCTTCTCAAGGGGACTTTCTCTTTCCCACCAGGTCTGCTTCTACAGAGTGGCTCTTCCTGAACCAGGCCTTGCTTGCAGCACTCACTCACATGAATGAGTCAGGACTACTACTGACCCATTTTATAGATGAAGAAGCTGAGGCTCCAGAGGGTCAGCGGCTCACCTCAGGTGCTGGCATCAGTAACTGCAGAGGCAGGATTCGAGCCCAAGAAAGCCCATCAGAAGGGCCATTTATCTGAGCCCCAAACTGAACAACAGAGGGCAGTATAAGGCGAGCAATCCAACAGGCAAAAAGCACATTCTCAAAGCAAATTTCTAAACTTTGAATGATATTGAATGAAGAATCAATAAAAAGGGCCGGGCACAGTGGCACGTGCCTTTAATCGCAGTCTACAAAAAGAGGCCGAGACTGGGAATCACTTGAGCTGTGGGTTCGAGACTACCCTGGGCAACATAGCAAGACCTAGTCTCAAAAAAATAGCTGGATGTGGTGGTGTGCGCCTGTAATCCCAGCTACTTGGGAAGCTGAGGTTGGGATCGCTTGAGTCTGGGGTACCCCAGGTAACATGAGCCTGCGGTTCCGAAAGAAAGAAAGGAAGGAAGGAAGGAAGGAAGGAAGGAAGGAAGGAAGGAAGGAAGGAAGGAAGGAAGGAAGGAAGGAAGGAAGGAAGGAAGGAAGGAAGGAAGGAAGGAAGGAAGGAAGGAAGGAAGGAAGGAAGGAAGGAAGGAAGGAAGGAAGGAAGGAAGGAAGGAAGGAAGGAA
>PVHY01030330.1:0-13514 GCA_004024945.1 Uropsilus gracilis
TCTCCCACGGCCAGAGTGGCAGAGGTGGGCGGGGCCTGCATGCCAGGGCAGGGCTTCATCTGTCTAGAAGGGGCCAGGCCAGGTCCTCTTGGCTATTTGCGGTCCAGGGAGGCTAGGACCAGGGCCACGACTTTTGCCTAGTCAGGACGGAGCCCCGACCACGACCGCTGCTTCTACGCGGGCTATGATGACGTCATGGCCTCCGAAGCCTCCCGCTCCGCTGCTCTCAGCTAGTGGGTCTTGCGGGCTCTTCTCAGCGTGTCCACAATGGAGCAGGCTGCATGGGGTGGTCAGGATGCCACCTCACCTGGACACCACCTCTGCTGGCCAGCACGGCACAGGCTTGGCCCCTGAGGCTCCCCTGCCTGCGGGATCCTCCAGGTGACAGTCACCCTGTGTACCCTGAGCCCCAGAGGTCACAATCCCCCTCCCCCCAGGCTCACCCTCGACCAGAGGAGGCTGTGCCAGGAGCTTGAGTGACACAAAACCACATTCAACCTGCGGGCCTTGGGGCACCCACTGCCGACCGACACCACCATCTTGAACCACCAGACCCCAGGCGGCGCCTTGATCCGACAGGGTCTGCCCCAGTGCACAGTAAGGGAAACCCCAGTTCGTGGTCCGGCGCCCGGCCTCAGAGCCCCTGGTGGGGGAGAGAGGGTCCGAGGCGGCAAGGGGAAGCCCAGGAAGTCCCAGAGGATCCTGCTGGCCTTCTTGAACTCGGGATCCCCACCCCGGAACGTGGCCCCCGCAGAAGGCGTTGTTGACACGGATCCTGCCTAGGGAGGCGTCTCCCTGCATTGCAGCCCACGCATCCTGCGCTGTTGACCTGCACCCTGTGCCAAGAACGGAAGCACCTCCTTCCCTATCCTGGAACACCTGGACCCCAGGAGCGCCCTGCTCCGAGGGGGTGAGGACCCTCCCTGTAGACCCAGGGCAGGTTCTGGAACCAAAGTCACCGAGGCAAATCTGACAACCTCCCCCACATGCACCCTGTTTCCCTGGGTGACTCGTGAACACTTTGCTCACCTGTAGGAGGAGCGCAAGCTGCGGGCCTCGTTGGCATTTTTTCTTGGGCCGCGTGGAACTCCCAGCCCCCGGGATGTGAGGGGAGACCAGCCTGTGAGGTTTCAGCTCTCTGCCTAGCAGATGCATGCTGTCCCTGCTACTGCTCTGTGTTGGGGAGGGCGGGGGCCTGGGCCCAGGATGCATAGGCAGGGGCACTCCGGGAAGGCCTGGCTTCGGGACTTTGGCCAGACAGCACATGCGTTGTCTAGTCAAGATACTGATCTTCTGAAGCTTTGGGTTTACTTTGTGGTAATTTTCAACTTTCTAGCCATCCTGAGCGCACAGCCTCGTTTCCCTGAGATGAGGAAGTCTTCATTCGATGATTCCTTTTTTGTGTGAAACTGAAATCTTGTTTCCACTGTCCCTTTCGGTGGTCAGAATCGCAGTACAGAGCACACATCACGCATCATGCTCACACTAGGCGCAGATACACACACACATATTCTAGTTGCCACAAAGAGTTCAGGTATTTGAGAGCTTGTAGGAGGAGCTTGCAAGGCTGGAGCTGGTGCCACTGCACAGTAGTATGCAAGAGAGAGGCCCCTGGATTGGACGCTGGGGAACAGATGCAGTGGGGCAGCTCCTGCTGGGATGTGTCTGTGACGTGTACTCTTTGCCACAGGGTGGGGTTGGGGGTGGGGATGGTTGGGTGCGGGTTGTTACAGGGAACAGCATGTACCCAAGTCATCTGAAGGATCGTCCCCCACAGCCGGCACTGTCTCTGCATCAGTCCGTGTCCAGCGGCCATCCTGGCCCTGACTGACACTCAGCACTTCCAGGAGAGTCCCCAGCACCAAGAATACGCTTTTCCTAGGCAGGAGACCCCTCAAGGGAGACCAGACCTGAGCCCCAGGACTGCCAGGTACGAAGAGGGTGTGGCCACCATGGTCCTTGCTCTTCCACTTCCCCTCTGGGGAGTCCGTGGCCACAGCCTCAGGGAGGCCGGTGGGGCATGTGGGGAAACAGAGGGAGGGCAGGTGGTAACAAGTGCTGGGAGTCATCTTCTCCCCCCTGCACACATGCTCCTGCAAGCTTGGGCTGCAGACCCTGGGACCTGGGCTCTGAAAGACACCATCTGGCTGAGGCCCACCCTCCCCAGCGGAGCCCAGCAACTGATCAGAGGAACCTGGGCTCCTCGTACCATGGAGGACACTGGGAGAGGAGAGCAGAGTAGAACAGATTGTGGTGGAATAGGAGGAGGGTCCCAGCCTCATCCTGGCTGAGGGAGTCTCTCTGACCAGGGAATGCAGGGCAGGGAGGTCGGTGCACAGAGAGTGGGTAGGGCACAGCTCGCAGCCTAGAGCTCACACACTGGTGGTGAGCGCCCCACACAGGTAAGATCCATCCTTGGAACCGAAAGGCCGTGAGTTGCGCTCTGCAACAACTTTGGAAAAAAACCCTGCTCCTTGGGACGACGGGACACGGTTCCTGGAGTGAGATTCCCAGGAGCGCGGATGCCGAGCATGGAGCCCAGGGCACGGTCCAGCCCCAGGGTGGGAAAGCTGACTGAGCACTGAGTCCTGGACAGAGTGTTTGCCAGGGAAATGCAAACCTCGGGCACAGGTTGGGAGACTCATCAGGGGCAGATGTAGGGGAGTTCAGAGGCCCCAGGCAGGGACGGAGGACACCCCTGAACCCAAAAGCGGGATGCCTGGCATGAGCCACAGAGTCAGGGCCATATTTGACCACCGTGCCTGGGGGCTGGTGAGTGTGGGGCAGGGCCTTGAAGGATTAAGGGTCCTACCCACCCCCCTCAACAACCCTTGAGATCATGTAAGGAGGGCCGGAGCTGCCCTGACCATTCCCACCTGCACCGACCACCAGGAAGCTGCCTTCCACGGTGGTGCCGACCAGCCTCTCTGACTCAGCATCTGCTGGACCTCAGGAGGACAGCGGGACTGCAGGTGAGTTTCCCTCCAAACCGGCCCTTGCGGGTTCCTCAGGGGCACAGCAGAGACATGGGTGGTGAGGGGGCCTCTTGGGGTGCCGGGAACCCTTCCTTCTCCCGGCACCTCTGATACCAGGATCCCAGGGAGCCTTGAGGTTGAGAGTCAGCCTTCATGACCCATTTCAGAGCAGGGCCCGGGCAGCGGCAATGGCAGCAGAGTTGGGCGAATTTGCTGGAGTCAGTGGCCTGCATCCCACCTGAACCTGAGAGGAAATCTGACTCTGTCAGAGGGCCTGGCACTGGTCCTGCTCCCTGGAGGAGACTGATGGGGAGACCCTGCCGGGTTCTGCCAGGGGGAGGCCAAGGTCAAGGCCAAGGCCGAGGCCCAGACCTGCCTCTCATGGCCTCATGGGTGGGCAGTCTTTCGCCCAAGCCGCCATTATGGACACTATGTCCCCGGCACAGATGGTGTGGGGCCTAGTTGACGTGAGGGGCTGGTGCTGGGCAGGACCAGGGCAAATTCCCTGGAGATGGGAAATGGTGGGGGCAGTGACCGGGGAGGGGTCCACTTGGGGAGGCTGGGATGGTGGTAGCTGTCTCTCCTGAAGCCAAGCTTGTCTCTCTCCACACAGGAAATTCTCCCTCATGCCCAAGAAGACCCGTGGTGCTCCAGCAGGCCAGGCACATGGCGGGATGGGCCAGACCAGCGGGTACCCACTGACTGGTGCTCCCCCAGAACGTGACAGACCCGTGGGCAGGAAATGGGGTGCAGTGGACACCCGGTCCGGTGAACGGGGATTCCTGGGTAATTGGAAGCAACCCTGGTAGGCACCCCGGGTCTGGGCACGGGGAAGGGGTTTTCCTCATCCTTTGACCAACTGGCTGCCCTCCCCCGCAGGCACTCAATAGTGTGGTCATGCTTATCCCCCCCACTGACAGTCAGCACAAGTTCCTTCCCTGTCAGCCTGCTTCACTTCTGATCCCTGACCTAAAGTCCAGCAACTGTTGGCTCCCTTCAGCCGCCTGAGCAGCTGGGTTCCACTCCTAATTCCACCATGTGGATGACCCCAATCAGAATCACTGTTGGTATCAACCTGCCTGTGGGCTCTGTCCCAGGTCTTGCTCCCCCAAGAAGGCCCAGCCCCACGCTCCTTGCATCTTCGGTCTCCACCTTGACCTCCCTGGCCCTGCAGAGGTGCCTCCTCTTGAAGGTGGGCAGACCCTGTTGTTTGGGGAATGTACCTCCTCTTAATCCTGGGGTGAAAGAAACAGTGAAGGGGAACACCCTGAGGCAGGAACATATGCCCCAACATTGGAATCCCCCCATCAGTCCATGTTTGGGCCTGATCATGACTCAGTCACCCAGAAGAAACCCCATGTTTGCTCACACTGGCACCTGCTCACACTGTTACCCACTCACACGATCTCACTAGTACACACCACTGTGAAGAACATGGCTGCCGGGGCTTTAGCGCTAGTCTGTCTCATATGTCCCCAGCTACTTCCTCAGCCCTCCTGGCGGTTAGCATTGCCCAGTAATGCATCTCAGAAATCTGGCAAAGGGTTTGTGCGAGACCTGCGAGTCCTACCACTGGGACCCTGGACAGAGCACAAGACCTGCCATTTATCTGAAATGACTGGGTAGTTATTAGGGAACCTCTGGAGCAGGTTCTCAGTTGGTCCTGCCCCCACGGAGCCCTGGTGGGGAGTCCCGCACTAGTGGGCACTTCCCATCTGAAAGGAAACAGAAAAGGATAAAAGCCTGCAGTCCACCCACAGGGAACCTCAGTGCCAGAAAATGCAGGGCAGGCACCTCAAATTCCATCCACACTTTACACCAGATGGTTGGTCGCAAGCAGACCCTGCAGCCACCAGATGCCAGAGAGAAGATGCACACTCACTGCGTGAAAGGGCCATAAGTTAATGTGTCCATGGATGTGACCTCATACCACTGTTGCCCATCCCGGAAGTGGATAACCTGGCCAAAGTTTCATCTCATATACTTCTGTGACTGCTTCCCAATCTGAAGCGGTCGTCACATGTCCCACAACCATCGAGGCTCCGAGGACAGATGCCGATCTGTCGTGAGGTTGTCCATGCCCGGGCAGTGACCAATGTGCGCCCTGCTACCCGGCTCATGGGAGCCTGGGCCACACTACCCACAGCCCCCTCCACCTTTCCTCCCTTCCCTGCCATCGAGTCTGGTTCTGGGAATAGAAGGTGTCCACTCCTGCTGGTCACTGCGGGTCCCAGGCCCATCCTAGCTCCTGGTCCTGTCATGTCCTGGCTCCTGCTGGGCAGGTTGTCCCCCACCCATACATCCCCCCCCCCACTTTGGAGAGTTCACAGGCAGGACTTCACCTGCCACTTACGAAACCCAGTGTTCTGACCCAAACTCATGGCAAGCGGGGAAAGCGATAAAACTCTTTCAAAGAAATGATCGCTGATTCCTGAGATGGGTGTTTGTGATTATATATTATCTACGCAGATGACCAGATGTAAAGGAATTCTCAACCACATCGTGTGGCTCCTCCAGCACGATGTGGACAAATCTGCAAGTCGCCATACAGAAAGACAGTGATAGAAGATACTCGAATAAACTGAAATCTCACAGATTGAATGAATTTCAAAGGACATTCTTACACAGAAAGAATGAGAAAATGAAGAATTTGGAGTTACAGAGAAGATAAACACAAACATGCAGTCATGTGTGACCGATGCCGGCTCTTCCCGCACATGAACCACTCCAGGCACACCAGAGTAAACACTACCTACACAGAGCACTGTGGAGATTCTGCCTGTGAGCTGAACTGGTGACACTGCTTCCATGCAAACTGTCACTGTAGAGAAGGTGGATGGTAAAATGGCAGTCAGTACCTTATATAGTATTCCGTTAGTCAGAGGAAATGGAAATGGAACTTCCTAAAATCACACCAGTACAATTTCAAATATTACAACTGTACAGAAGAGAATAGATTGATAATAAAAGAGCACCTTTACCCCGTGCTCTTTAAAGTTGCCCCGACTTTCTTATTCTGCCCTGTGCTCCCTCAGTTATGTATCAGTTCTTGATCAGTGTTCTCCCTTGAAATAATAGTTTGGTAGTTTTGTTTTGTTTTGTTTTTTTTACAAAACGTGAAAGCCTTGACCCTTGATTTTTTTTTCTTTAAAATGATGTAAATGCTTTTGGGATAATTTTATTGTGTTTTCAGTAATAGTGTTAAAATCTTTAGTACTGTCTCTGGCACTGTTTTCAGTAAATGTTATTCACTAAGTTTAACAAAAGAGTTTCAATGGAAATAGGCAAGTTTGCTTAAGAGGGAGAGAAGAAGGCAATAATTCATCTATGGCAGGGACTAAATTAGGAATTTAGTCACTTTCTTAGGGTAAATCTATAGGTTCAAAAAATTGTCAAATGGCAACTATATTTCTTGCTTTGATTCAATAAAATAAGGAGTTGTATAAAATGACCTCCATTGCAGACATTATTCAAGTCTCTGAAAGGAATTCAAACAACTCAGGAAGCTCAGCATTTGAAGAGCTATTGTTCAATATTGCAGGTGGGGACTGGGTGTGTATGTCTATGTTTGGGGGAACTCTACCACCTACCCTCCAGGAGTATGAAATTGGACTTTTCTTGTTTACTAAAAATCTATCCAGTGTCAAAAATTGCTGACAAAAATGATTCCAGAGGATGATTATCATAACAACTATGAGGAACCATAACTCATAAATATCAGTTAGCTAACATTAATAACAACAGTTGTGATCATGTAATTCTCTGTCTTGTCCATGATATTTAGTGGGATTGTTCAGCTTCTCACCATTTAGTGTGACGCTGAGTGGGGGTCTGTTGTATTTAGCTTTCCGAGTATTTTGAGAAGTTATTTTCATTTCTGGGAAAGTTTTTGTTATAAATGAATTTGGTTCATGTTCATTGTTCTTTCAGGACAGAATGAGATAGTCATGTGGTTGATTTTTTCCTTGTATTTGCCTAGTCAACGTGCCTGTGTTGATTCAGCCTTTAGTCTCTGGGATGAAGCCTACTTAATGGTGGGGATGATTCTCTGCTTTTTTGCTGTATTCAGTTTGCCGGGAATTTGTGTGAATTTTTTGCATCTATGGTAAGAGTGTGGTTTGTCTAAAATGTTTCTTTTTGTACTGTCTGTGTTTGTTATGGGAATCAGGATATTGTTACCTGGGAAACTGTGTTGGGCAGTTTTCCTACAGCTTCAGTTTTTCAGAAGATGTAAAATTTTTGTATTAGTTTCTGCCAGTGTCTCTTTGATGATGTCTTTTTCCCTGAGTGCTAGTATTCTGCTCCTACTTGAAGCTACTCCATGTACTCAGATCTCATTCGCTTCAGCCTGCAGTTCTCCTGTCAGAGTCACTGAACAATTTATGCTGCTACCAGTTGCAATTGAGCTGGGAATTCCCCTCCGGTTTAAGGTCAAAGTTTTGAATCCCATGTGATTGCACAGTCATAGCTATCCAGGTGGCATCCACAAATCTTGCCAAATGAAAAGCTCAGTCTGTGCTCTGCCCATGCATATGGAGTTAGTTCCTTGCAGCCACCAACTCAATACATTGAACTGGATTTCCTCTGATTCCTGCCTCTCAAGTTTAATCCTGTGTAATACAAATTGTTCTTCCATATCCTCTAAGGTCTCCACATGTGCTCACAGAAAAATATATGTATGTATGTGCATATATTGATTTCCTTTTACACAGACATTGTTGTCCAAACATGAAGGCTGTGTTTGCTCGGTGATCGGGTTGGACTGTCTTGCTGACCATGGTGTGCTGAGACTAGTGGACAAAAGTACTCTGGAGTCAGTGAGACACATTTGAACCAGGGCTGAGATGTACTTGCTTAGTGAAAGCAGGGAGCACAGGTTTTGTTATTTGAACTTTCGTTGTTCTGAGTTTATGTCAGAGATTCCAAATGTTGTTGATAGTAAAGAGTTTATATTTGTGTGTACAGACTTAAGAGTAAAATGAATATGTTCACTATTGATTACTCTATCTGGGGGCAAAATTCTGAGAAATAATTTTTTTTTTAATTTTGATATAATGTCCATAACTAAACATCTCATTTTAGAACTCTCTTGCCACCTGTGCCTTTGCAGATGTTTCTCTTTGCAAACCTTCCCCCCCCGTGTAAAGCAGCAGTGGTAGCTCTCCTGCTCACCTTTGACCGGTGCCTCTTTTTCTCCTATTTCTAGTAAAACCCTCATTTTAAAACTTCATGTAGCCATTTTTGCAGATAGTGCTTGTAGGCACTTAGTATTTTCATGGTATATTAGAAACATCAACACCTTCCAGATTTTTTCTCTATCTAAAATGAAAAACCATACTCATTGAACTCTAGTTCCCCCCCTCCCATTATCTTTTGTACAGCTCCTCTGCCACCTTTTTACTATTTTTACTGCCAGGAATTGGATGACTCTGATACCCTATATTAAGAGATTCTCATAAGAGCTCTTTTGGGAATGTCATACTTACCAGAAATGTCCATTGAGTTTTATGTTGTGTTATTGTTGACTATCTTATTCAGACTCAGTGATTTCTCGTTTTGTAATATGCCACTCTTTATCAGTTGATCCACCAGTAGGGGTGTGGGTTACATTTTCTGGGCATGGGTATGAATAAAGATACAGTGAGCCTGGCTATGCAGATATCTTTTTTAGTCACTGCTTTTATTGCCTCTTCTACTCCCACAACAAGTGGACGCTGGGTCCTTCACATTCACATTCTGGAAGAAACATGTTTTGCTTCCTTTCCCAGGCCCCAAGTGCCAGACTTCACAGAGGCCACCCAAATGCTTTCACCCCATTAGGATATCTAGTGCGACCCTGCTTGCCACAGACCAGGAGGGTCAAGGAAGTAGCAGTGGTCCAGCGTGATGGGTCAGGTTGTTGATACCTGGGCAGCCCTGTTAACCCTTTTCGGGGGGGGGGGTTGTCAGTGAGGTTTAGTAGGTGGCACCAGTGGAGAGAGAATAGGGTATTCTCATATGGGTTATCTCAGCCGGGCTGCTGAGAAAGGGGTGGAGGAGGAGAGGGACACACCCTACAGGGCCTGACCTCAGTGGAGGATGGGCAGTGCCCTGGGTCAGTCACTTCTCCACAGCTGATGGGATTAGGCTGCTAGCCAGTGGGTGGGGGAGGCTGGAGAGGGCCACACCCTGCAAGGTATATAAAGTAGAGTGGCCCTGGTTCCCCTCACATTCTGCTCTGAACACCCTGGAGAACCCACTTCTGAGTCTTCTGTCCTGCTGGAGTCTGGAGATCTGCTGTCCATAGGAAGAACCCAGTGCATCCCAGGCACCCAGAGAAGCCGTGCAGTGACTGTTCCAACATCTGCGGCTGCAGCGTCACACGTAGGAGCAGAGGCAGCTTGAGAGGGACCACACCCTGCAGCTCCTGAACCAGGTAAGTTGGAGACTTTGCCTCCACTATAAGGTGGCCTGGGGATGGTAGGCCCTCAATGCCCAGTACTCCCAGAAACCAAGACTGCCAGAGGCTGCAGAGGGAGAAAAATCTCTTGGCCTCATTTAGGAGGGATCTTACAGGGAAGCAGAGCGGACAACATAGTATCAGGGGAAAAATCTAGGGGGTACAATGTCACTTGTGGGGATTGTGGGTAGGCGCCCACTTGATTCTTCTAGGACTGGCCCTGCAGGTGTGTGATCCCTGGGGAACCCTGAGAACTCACTGTGTGGACCTGAGCCTGGATGGTGTTTCCCTCCTGGTCAGGAAGACCCTCAACAACGTATGTTGTGACTTTCTTTAGGTGGAGACAGTACAGAAGCCACCATCTCACCCGCAGGAAGGAACCAGCAGAGGCATTTCGGACTGTGAGGAGAGAGGGAAGGTTCCAGTCAACCCTCCCTCTTGCCCCTGCACAGTCAGGCCTCCCCCAGGCCTCATCACACAGACATCCCTACAACATGGCCTTGGCTGCCTACCTGGCGGAGCTGCAGGCTGAGATCAGCTGCCCCGTGTGCCTGGCACCCCTGAGAGACCTGGTGACCATGGACTGTGGCCACAACTGCTGTAGACCCTGCCTGCACCAGTGCTGGGAAGGCCTCCTGGAAGTGCTCCCCTGCCCTGTCTGCCAGCACAACTGCCCCTCCAGAGACGTCAGAAGGAACCCCATGCTTGGTTCCCTGGTTGACCTGCTAAGGCAGATGCCCACCACCAGTGGCCAGAGGAAGAGGCGGGACAATGAGGAGGAGGCTCTGTGTTCCCAGCATCAGCAGGCCCTGGACCTGTTCTGCGAGGAGGACCTGGAGCTGCTATGTGCCCAGTGCGGGGCCTCATCCCCCCACAGGGGTCACCCTTTGGTGGAGCAAGCTGCTGCCCATCACAGGGAGAAGCTCAAAAGCTGCTTGGACCCCCTCAGGAGGCAGCTGGTGGAGGCAGAAAGGGGCCTGCAAGTCTCTAGAACCCGGGAACTGAGGGAGAAAACAGATGCTGGCAGGTCCGCATTAAGGTCTGGATTTGCACATTTTAAGCACGTTCTGGCATTAGATCATCTCAGCCTTGACTCTCAGGTGCTGAGGGACATGACAGGTGTTTACCAGAAAGTCAGGGAGAGCAGGAACCAGATGTCTAAGTTTCGCTGCTCACTCTGGAACCTGCTCTGTGACATCACCACCCTGTGTGTGCAGACGGACCTGGATTTGCTTAAGGAGGTGGGCAGCGTCCACCGCCAGTGGAGCCGGTGTGTCTGCCTGGAGGCCCTGGAAGCCTATTCATATGAGTTGGAGGAGGTGGTTTGCAGTCTCCACCCACATTATCTCAGCCTTCAAAACGTCATCAGCATGTTTCAGGCGGATTTGACACTTGACCCTGAGACCGCTCACCACAGCCTTGTCTCACCAGATGGGAAAACTGCCATCTTCTCTGGGGAAATGGTGGGACCCAACTCTGTCCCCCATCCCCGGGTGTTCACTTTTTCCCAGGTTGTCCTGGGTGCTGCGGGCTTCCAGGCCGGCAGGCACTTCTGGCAGGTGGACATCAGGGACTCAGGGGTGTGGTCCTTGGGGGTGTGCAAGAAGTCTTTTCCCAGAAATGGCCTGATGTCCCCTTCCCCCTGCAATGGCTGCTGGCAATTTCTGCAAACCACCGGACTTATTATTGACTCCCACACAGCACAGATACGAGTTGGTGTCTTCCTGGACCATGAGCTGGTAGAGCTCTCCTTCTACAACATGCAGACCAGAACCCATCTGCACACGCTGACAGACACCTTTACAGGTAAGCTTTTTCCCCTATTTTTCTGCAGGACCCTCTTCATTATTATTCTCTATGACTCTCATCACAGATGAGCCCCTATAAACATGGCTATATCATGTTCCCCTGCTGCCATAGAAATAAAAGTTCAGAGTTCACATTGTTGTCTGAGTTCTGGTGTCCTCTCCTCTTCCTCCTATGGACTTACTCCCTTGTCCCTGTGGGAAAATATTCTGAATGTCCTTCAAAGTCCGTGGGTTCCACCAGAAGCCCTTTCCCTTCCCCCTGAGGCTCCTGGCTCCATATCCCTGGTGTGAGACTCGCCCTGCCCACCCTCCACCTAGAGCCTGGCAGTGAGTCCAGCGACCTCCCAGTGAGTCTGGCACCAGAATCCCTGATGGTGGTTTCATTCTCCTTGTGTGGGGTGACCTTGCACTGGGACAAGTCCCTTCAGCAAATCTGGGGACATTCTGAGCCCAGCAAACATATTATTTTGTTTCCCAAATATCAAGAGAAGAAAAGTTTTCTTTCTGTATTCAAAGTTCCCTGCGATATTGTAATTCTTTGTCCAATTGAATACAAATTCCCTGTATCCAATATGAATTACATCCCTGTGTATTAATATCTAGGCAGAAGTGAATGTTTAAACACTATAGAAGAAACTCATCTACTTGTTTAACTACCTGACGTGGATATTTGAGTAGGTAACACCAATGAACATAGCACTTTCACAAAGTAAAGCACAGGAGAGATTATCCTCTTTTCTTAAGCAATATAAGAGTGGATTTTCCTGGAAAGACCCAGGAAGGTCCTTTGGATGAAGCTGGGTATAGCCTGAGGTTTGGGGTAAAGGGCAAGGTTGCTTTTAAGCTTCCCTGCTGGAATCTGATTTTTTGTGACTGATTATATATTCATGAATTGATCATATCGATATCATAATCTATAAAACATGGCTGCAGACACTATACTTCTGGCACTCCTAGCACCCAGGACCCATCACTTTAGTACCTTGTGCCCCTCCCTCCGCTGTTTTGCTGCAACTCTACCCTTCCCATGACTCTAGTCACAGATGAGCCCCTTGAAACATGGCTTTGCTCATACTCCACCGTTGTCATGGAAAGTGCTGGAAGTAGAGGCTGAGTCCTCATGTGGTGTCTGAGAGTTGGTGCTTGTAGCTCAGTTCTATTATCAGCTGCTTGCTTGGATTTTGTCCTGGCCTTTGCTTGGTTTCTCAATAGTCCACATATAAGCAACTCTGTCTGGTATCTGTAAATTTTGCTTTGCAGAGTTTCTAATGATGATGATGGAGCTGCTATGTCCAGGTCAGCGTGGCTGTCTGGGCATCTTCCATGGTTGGGCTGGGCCCTGGCTCTGAATGGCATGCATGTGCCAGCAGAAGAGGCAATGTCTGAGTTGTTTTCCCAGGTCTGGTTGACGAGGACACAGGGCTTGTCCCCTTCTTGTCACCACCAGTTGCATGTCCTGGCTGAAGTCCTCAAGCACAGATGGCTTCTGTGGTGTTTCCTATGTCTGGACTCTGGGTGGTCTATTCTTAAAGCCTTGGCTCCTTCCAGTGGCCCATGATGTGGTTTTCTAGTTTTGGCTCCTATCTGGGTGGCTGGGTTGCTGAGTGATTAAACATTTGCAAATTTATTTATAAAATGTCTTGATTTCTCTTTTGTTTACAGAGCTGTGTAGATTCCAGATTAAGCTTCACCCGTTGACTGCCTCAATCCACCCAGACCCTCAGACCCACCTGTTGTTGCCCACAAGCCTCCCCCTCCATCTCTTCAGGCACCGCCATGTCTGTCAAAGTCCTGTTTGGGGTTTGTCTGTTTTGTTTATATTCCATGAGTGAGTGAAATCCTCCCAGGATTGGTTTTCACTCTCTGACCTCACTAGCTCCATCCCACGTCCATGTGGCCTCACAAGGCAGGCGCTTTCCAATGAACAGTATTTCGTCAGGCGCACCCACCAGAGCACCATGTCCAGTCACCATTCGGGACACACAGACTAGTCCATATCTTGGCGTCTTTGAGTCTTTCTGCTGTGAACTTGAAGCCATGACCCCAACATGTGCAGTATTAAAATTTAGGCCTTGCTGTGTCTGAGAAACACAGAGACCTAAACAGGATAAGGGCACTTCCCTCTTTGACTTCCTTGCTAATCTTGAGCAGCCCTGGTGAACATGAGAAACTAGCACCTGGGGGCTCTTGCTTCAAGATCTGGGTGGAAAAGAGAAAATGGATCACCAAGAGGGTATGTGAGAGGAAATTGGGGACTCTTGTTTTCAGAAGAGGAAGGAGAAGAAAAAAAAA
>PVHY01030331.1:0-13510 GCA_004024945.1 Uropsilus gracilis
AGCACTAATATTGAAGAGTCTAGTAGGGGTCATTGCCTACCAGTTAGAACGCCCAGCTCTCTGGTGTAACATTTTAAATAATAGCATATAATTAGGACTCTTGTCATATTATCCTCCTTTTAGTTCCTCTCAGTTCCAAGTTAACCCCCATCATCCAGCATCAGTTTGAAACTGCTTCCCCCAACTCTCCTTCACATATCAATTTACATGCTAGAATCTCAGAGAAGTCTTCCTGACCACCAAGTGTGAGGTACCCTTCTCTTAAAGACTTATCCTTCAGAACATAACATAATTGTTCTATTTTGTTTAATGAGGGCAGACTAGCCTGTTAATCCAGCATTTCAAAATGAATGAATGAATGAATGCCTGGCACTTAATAGGTTCTTGAATGAAAGTCTACTTATGGATGGCTGCCCCCATTCTTGTGCTGTTAGATTTCCTATATCCAAATGTACGCAGGAAATGTATATACTTTTGTATACCCTCTGCCAATTAGATTGTAGATCTCCACAGTATCTTACATGCAGAAGTTATTTAAAAAATGGGCAGAATTGGTGATATCTGTTACTGCCCTTTAGGCATAAATCACTTGAAAATGTTTTTCCTCCTATTTTAAGAAAGTCCATTTATTCAGTCAAAATTTATCGAGTACCTGTTACGTACCAGATGCTTTTCTCTGGGGCTAGAACATTGAGCAAAATGAAATTGGTGAAGACATTTAGTATGAATGCTAAAAATCTTATGAAATGACAAAATATCTTTTGTAATTTTCCTTTAAAGAACATATAGTGTATTTAAGAGAAACTGACTTCTTTCAGGAGCGCATCTATGGTGCAAAGACGGGACCGAGAAGTCCCTGTCATTGACTGAGTTTCAATAGCAGTGCAGTCATCCTCAAGGATGTAAAATGCATTCACCAGAATTTATCAGACTTTTGAATTAGGTTAGTTAGTTTTCCAGACTTTTCTTAATAGGTTAGTTCTGACTTGGCAATTAGTGTTTAGGTGTTAATTTTTCCCTCCTGTAATAGAGGGGACCAGAGATGTACTAGAAAGGATGCTAGAGTTCATAAAAAATGATTAAAGTGTGAAATGCATGTAAAAGCAAGATAGTCGATTCTGAAATAGAAGTGACATCATATTAAAATGACCCTGCCTGAACTATCACTTGCAGTTAGCTGAGAATTGAGAGCAGCTTTAATATGAAATGCACATCGGGTTTTAAGACACAAAAGAATATAAAATATGTCAGTGACTTATTACCTACTGAAATGATCCTATTTTGGCTCGTGATTTTATGTTATTCTTCACTTGTTCATTCTTTGGCTATTAGAAAATTTAAAATTATATTTCTGTTAGCTCTTATCAAGGACTTAACTCTCCATTATCTAGCTGACAAAGATAGTTGGGTGTCTGGGAATATTTTCCTTTGTTAAGAGGGGTTTGCCCTTTACTGCTGGGGTAGTTTCTTTGCAACCTGCCACAGGACCCACATTACCAGAGTTTGAGGTTATGAAACGTCCGTGGAAGGAACTTCCCCTTTTTTTCCACGTAAGAACTGATAGAATACAATCCTAATGGCCTTCTAATTGAACTCGCCTTTAGTTTATAGAGACTAGGGTTCATTATTGCTAACTGTGGCTACATGACTCAATGTGCAAAGAACAATCTACTAATTATATATTGCAGCACTCAGTTCTTTTTCCAGATGCTAAACAAAGTAAGATAATTAGAGGTGGAAAAAAGGATAAATTTGGGAATTGAAAACCAGAAAGAAAATTTTAGAATTTGAATTTGAGAGATTTACAGTGTAATTGACAAAGTATTTTTATGAAATTAATGCAGGTTGTGCAAAGTGTGTGTTAAGATTATGAAGGTAGTTTACTAAATTCATTTCCCAAGTCTGTATTGAATATTCACAATATGCTATCATATCATAAAATTTGGAACTGGAGAATTTTTTTGCATGTAGGTAAGAGGGGTTTCCCAGGGCCCCTAAACTTGCAGGCTCTAAAAGTGTCTGACCATGCCTGGGCAAAAATACTAAGTTTACTCAGAGTGAGACTTCAGTACATTAGTGAGCATAGAGAAAGAAGAGAAGAAAGGATAGTAGTCACCCATCCCCTTGTGGGTAAATGCCTAGCCAGATACGGTTAGCCTGAAGTGATACCACTGAGGCCCAAAAGCTTGCTATCATTTCTGTCCTTCCCTGCCAGAGGTGCATTAGATGCCTGACAAGCTTTTGGAGGGACCGGGCAAGTTGGGGACAAGTGCATCAAAACCACACTACAAATCAAGGCTGCCATTCTCCCCTCGTGTCTCTGTATTCTCCATGGGTCTTTTCTTCATGTCCCCCAACTCCCTGCTAAAAGTCCAAAGCTGAAAATCAAGCAAGGCCTTCTCCACGGATCACTCTTCTCTTTGTTTCTACTGCTAGCTCCCTTGCCTTTTGTGTGATAAAGCCCCACCCAGCCTTTCAGTTCTGCCCCCCCACTTCCCAGCTCCTAGTCCATGGTGGCTGCATGTGAGGGGACATGATAGCTCCCCCTCTCATGGAGATGCCTCTCTTACTGAATGGCTCATTCGCTTACTCTCTCAATGCAAATATTACATCGCAGATTTGCTTCCTAGTTTTCTTTAATTTTTCTCTCACGTATGTGTGATAACGAACTGACATTTAAAAGAATTGTGATAAATATACATAACATAGTTTGCTGTCTTTAATCCTTTTAAAGTGTAGAGTTCAGTAGTGTTAAGTATATTCATGTTGTTATGCAGCCAATCTCTAGAACTTCGTCTTAGAGAACTGAAACTCTACACTCATTAAAGAACAACTCCCCATGTCTTCTTCCCCCAGCTCCTGACAGCTACCATTTTATTTTCTGTTTCTGTGAGCGCACAATTCTAGATATTGCATGTAAACAAAATGAAAACAGTATTTGTCTTCTTGTAACTGATTTTTACATGACATATTTTCCTCAGAGTTCATCCATGTTGTTTCACAGGTCAGTTTCCTCCTCTCAGGTTTGAATAAAAATACCCACATGTGTGCACACCGTACTTTGTCCATTATTCATCAGTTGATTTACATTTGGGTTGCTTCTGCCTTTTGGCTACTGTGGATGATGTTGAGCTGACTATAGGTGTACAGATCTCTCAGGTACCCTGCTTTTCAGTCCTTTTAGATATACGCCTACAAGTGGCATGGCTGAATCATATAGTAACGCTATTGTAATTTGGGGGGAAGATGGTACGACAAGCTTGAATCTTATTTAAATTTAGA
This sequence comes from Uropsilus gracilis, assembly GCA_004024945.1. Lineage (NCBI taxonomy): Eukaryota > Metazoa > Chordata > Mammalia > Eulipotyphla > Talpidae > Uropsilus > Uropsilus gracilis. The sequence goes on from PVHY01030331.1 coordinate 3,283, forward strand.
ATCATGGGATATTGCTGCATGGTTTCAGCTTACAGTTTGATGTTTTTGTATGGACATTATTCTCCAAATAGTGGAAAATTTGGATGTTTCCAATTCTAGTACATCATGCTATAGTGAAACTGTTTCTGTATCGATTAATTTTTTAGGATCTGCAAAATGGAATTTAGCTAATAGGAGGATGTGACCATTTTTATGACTATTTGCCAGTTTAAAGCTATATTTTAAAATAGTTTGATTGCACCCTTAGTTCATTACAATCTAGTAACAAACTTTATAGTTTCTTTGTTTAGTCATTACAATAGAGGAAGAAACTTTATAAAGGCACTTCATTGTTACTTAATTTGCAGTCCTTTAATAGCAGTGTAAAGCTTTTCTGTACCTCTTAGTGGATCTTCCTCTTGCTGTGAGCACTGTGCATGCATGGCCTTTGTTTATTTGTCTGTTAGGTGGATGGAAACCTTGAGAAAGTTCTGCTCTAGAATCCCCTGTAGCTGGGTAGATGGTTCCTCTTTTTATCAGTCAGCTGAACGTCAGGTTATTTTTTGACCAACTCTGTACCAAAGGGACATTACATATTCTGGTATTTTGAAATCCTGAGTGTTTCAGGATGACATCACTGAAACTCAGAGCAAAATGCTTGTCACTCCTACAACAGGACAGGCATTGCTAAGAAAGCATCACTGGAGCTGGGCACGGTGGTGGGTGCCTGTAAGCTTCAGCCTATGAAGCGGCTGGGACCAGAGAATCGCAGTTCGAGTCCTGCTCAGGGCAACATAGCGAGATCTAGTTCCAAAAAAATAGCTGAGCGTGGTGGCATGCGCCTGTAATCCCAGTTACCTGGGAAACTGAGGCTGGGTATTGCCTATGGTACCTTGGGCAACATTAGCCTGCGTTTCCATGGGCAAAAATAGCGAGACCTAATCTCAAAAAAAGAGAGAAAAAAAAAGAAAGCATCACTGGAATACAAGGTGGGAAGCTGAGTGCTGTGTCCCCTTGACCCATGTAAAAAGGAGATCTGAAAGTGCATGTTTATCTCTGAATTTCTGTGAACTCAGCACCACATTTCCAGCCACCCTGCTGGAATTCAGAGAAATCTGAATTTTGAACAAATCTGAATATTGAACAAAGGGTGGTAGAACCACTATTATAAAAACCCCACTAACTGGGAAATTTTTATATTTACTTAGAAACTTAATGTCTTTTGTTGTAAAACTTCAGTTGGATAAAATGTGGCATCTCTTTAAGACAACGCTATAGAAAAATCGCTGTTCAGTCTTTGTAATCTGATTAACTCCTCACTTGCCCTAATGTAATTATTTCCTTTCTGAATATTTTAATAAAATGACTCTTGAAAAAGCATGAAGATTAATGACTTTTAAGCTTCGACACTTGTTCATTTTGAGGAATTTTTTTTTTTATTTTTGCCATAGGATATTTTTATATTTTGCCATAGTGAAGTCAAAGGAGTTTACATGTATGTGATATAAATAGCACAGAAAAAAAAAAAAAAAAAAAAAACTAATGAAATATACAAAATTTCACAAAATATAAAGCAACATAACTACATACATTACATGTAGCTATGGAAAACACCCAGTGCTAAGATAAAGTTTAACATTCCATACTGTTTTTTTTTTTTTTTTTTTATTAATGTGGCATTCCAAGGGAATTAAAATTCAGTTGATTTATTGAAGTCTAGTTTCAGGGGAACTTTGAGATGAGAAATCAAGCTAACAGAAGTTTTATCCATTTAGGTTTTAGACAGATCCAGTCTTAATTCACAGCAGTGGTGAATTCAAGGGTACTGGACTTTAGCTAGTGATTTCCCAGCTATGGGAAAATGTGAATGTTATGTAGGTAGTTAAAAGAAACAATAGTATCATGTTTGTGCATTTAAGGTCTGTTTCTCTTTGTTTAAACAAGCTTTTAGATTGTCTTTTATTGCCAGTTTTCCTTTTGGGGGGAAAGCAGTGAGTGCTCTTCCAGATCTAAGGACCCATGTGGTAAGAGTGGTAAGGGATGGATCTCTGCCAGCTTGGGAGGAAGGAGATTTGATGCTAGACTATCCTGTTGGTTTCTGCTAGAGGAAATTTGTTCTGTGAATTGTGCCCAAAGATTATTTATCCCTGATAATTTGGTGGAGAGGAACTGGAGGCAGGTCATGTAGGGGAAAAGAGTATCTTTTCAAAAAAGGCAAACCTAGCACGAAGTATCAGCAAAAGAACTTGAAATTCAATCCTACTATAGGATTTCTATACAATTTTAAAATTAACATTACTGGGTCTTGATCTTTTGAAGTGAGAGCTGAGAATCTTACTTTTGAAGAGAGGAAATTTAAAGTTGTTATGGTCTAGAAGTTGTTCTTAATAATTGATTGCATGAGTGCAAGTAGTTTTATAAGAGTGTGCGTGTGATCACACTAGCTGTGTTAGCTTGGGAGTCATTGTGCTTCTCTGGTCTCAGAGTCCTCTGTAAAGTAGCCAGTTACTACTCCAACACTATTATGTGCCTGCCACAGTATAAGCAACCATAAATATTAGTGATAGTTATTTTGAGAATGTTCTATTTGATCATGTACTTCTCATTGGAGGGTGCTAGACTAAATGAAGAACTGACCATAGTCGAGAGATTTGGGGTGAATCAGTAATCTAACCAAAGAATGAAAGATAGCTTCAAGTTAGGTCCTCTTTTGGTTTTATTGACCAAAATGAATTGGAAATCTCAATTTAATTGTTCTAGAAAGAACATCAGCTTATTCCTGGAGGCATAATATTCTCTCTTCTCTCTCTTTTCTCTCTCCCCCCCCCCCTTATTCTTCTCCCTCCCTCTTTTCTCTCCTCTCCCTCCCTCAGTCCCTCCCCCCCTTTAACTATCACTGTAGTGCTTTGTTTTCTGATAAAGGGGTTGTTTCCTCTTGACCAGGCCTGAGGCTATTTATCAAAGTTTTCACTAACTTCTTTTTCCTTTCAAGCATGTTACCCCAATGGAAAGAGAATGAGCAGGCCTGTGAAAGTATGGTTTTTTTTTTTTAATCGAAGAGTTTTTGTGTCATTAATGCATTATATGGAAAAGAATTATTTTATGTTTTCACTTCCTCTGTTCTCCCTCTCTTACCTGCCTCTGCAGGATTTTGGCTGCAGAATTTTACTGCTGACTTGACTTGGTGACAAATTTCTCTCTATCCTGGGTTTTTCCTTTTTCCTCCAGAAAGTCTTAATCACTTTGTGTTCATTGTTGTTTTTTTTTTTTTTAAACTTCGTGCTCATTGTTTTAGTAACTTAGTCACTGTTTCATTTCTGGTTTTCATCAGATCCAATCAAATGAGGTGTTAAACACAAAATTCAAGTAAGTACATTTCTTTTCTGTTTGTTCAGATTCACAAATTGGGCAACATCTTATCTAGTCAGATAGAAAAAAAGGAACTGTTAGGAGCTGTGCAAGATGAAAAGGACTTCTATAGGGGAAGGGAATGGGAACAAGGATGTTACACTAGCAAAAAGTAGACTGGTTGTTCCCTGCTCACTTTCCTTTTGGCTTCTTTCAGATAGATTACCTATTTAGTGTTGACCTGGTGATTCCCGGTTGACTGGCTAAGAATCCATTTCTGGAAGAAGCCCATGCTGTAAGTTTTGGTTTGGTGATACAGAGTTAGCAGTAGTAACTCCATCTTGGACTGGCTATTTTATCTTGAACAAAGGTAATTAATGTAAAATTTTGTGTTGTGCTGCAAAGGGAGTTGTTATGGCTGTTGTCAAGGCCTGTTCCACACAAAATGTCTAGATCCTCTCAGGGATTTCAGCATTGCTGGCCACATTCTCAGTTCCCAAAATAAGCTTGCTTATGCAAAAATTTGAATGCAGGCATTAAAGAAGCCCAGTGAGTCATGTGAACTGTTTGACTGACTCTTCAGACTTCATTTGTGTTCTGTAAAACTGTTATATGAGTTTGGACTCTGATGGGAAATCTTTTCCTTCGGGCACGTGAGCCTTCTAGGGCTTGCTATCCTTCTCTGTCCTGCCTCCTCATTCTTTGGTTGTATGCTGCTTTCATTGCATTGCTGTGTGAGCTTGGCTTTTGCCATTTTGAATTTTCTTTTTTTTAAAGACTAGGTCTCCATATGTTGCTGGAGTAGTCCTGACCCCACGGACGAAAGTGATCCCTAGCCTCAGCCTCCCAGGTAGCTGGGATTACAGGTGCACACCACCACACTGGGCCCATTTTGAATATATTTTAACAATTTAAAATTTGAGCTGTTGCCGGGTGTGGTGGCATACGACTATAATATAATCCAAGCACTTGGAGGCAAGAGGACAGGGATCACTTGAATTCGTGGGTTTGAGACTATCCCGGGCAACATAGTGAGTGAGACCTGGTTCTCAAAAAAGCAGGCAGGTGCTGTGGCGGGCACCTGTAATCCCAGCTACCTGGGAGGTGGAGGCTGGGGAGCGCTTGAGTCCATGGGATTGGGACTACCCTGGGCAACATAGTGAGGCCTAGTCTCAAAAAAAAAATTGAGCTGTTTTATTTACTGATAATTGATACTGTTAATCATATAAATGACTTGGGACAGTATGTGCCATTGAAGATCAATAAAAATTAGCTATTGTTATTCCTAGTGATATTTGTATTAATGTAAAACAGTTTGTTTTAGGAGCTTAACCAAGACAGCAACTTCAGTAGAAACATTTAGGGAGCTATCATTAATAGATTACCTTCTGTTTGGATCTGTCATTTGCCACCTCTAGTTCCTTGAGCTCCAGTTCTTTAATCTTTAAGAATGGTATTAAAGGTTAAATGAGATCATTTTGGAACATTGGTGTATGTATTAATATTTATTTGGCCTTCATCCCCTTTTCTGACATGGTCCCAGTAAAGTTCTTGGGATATTCCGAGAGTGGTGAAGGTATCTTGTTATGTTAATGAGATGACTTTTGGACCCCTACCTAAAGATGGGGGCTGCTTGCCAGGGGAAACCAACCTGGTGGAGGAGAATGAGGTTAAGTACAATAACCAGTGACCATGACTGCATCAGTGATGACCATGTAGTGAAGCTGACATTTAAAACCCAAAAGGACCAGTTTGGGAAACTTCCAGCTTGGTCAGGGGACTTAATCTGTGTTGCTGCCTGATTTTCATTTCTTCACACTTGTGTCCAAATTATAATCAAAAAAAGAAGATGGATTAAGGTAGAGTGAGACAAGATTTCTTTTAGTTTCTATAAAACAAATAGTGATACTCGATTTTGTGTCATGTGATGAAAGTGAGACTTTCAGGTACAAAAAATACATTGGGTTGGCAATGTGGAGATGTGGCTCATAAACCTGGGCCTTTATAAACTATTAGCGTTAATTTGTGGAAAGTTGTTAACCATTTTTGGCTTCAGTTTCTTTCCAAGGATTTCATCCAGTTCTTTAATAAATGGTTAATTTATTCTAGGGTTGAACTCTTTGTGGTGATTGGCGGGAAATGAATAGCGATAAGATTTACAAAGGAAAATATATTGAGATACCAAATGGATTAATGCTGTGTTAGGTCATATCTAGTTGGGTGGAGTTAAATTTAAGTGAATTGGTTAGTCTTTGGTGTTTGAGAGTGAGTAGGGTATGTAAAAACAATAAGTTTGGTTTGCATTACATTAAAAAAAAGTTGCAAAATAGTATAGACATGATTGATATGTTCATTTTGTAGAATTATTTCTTTTCCTAAAGAGGATCTGTTTTGGGAAAGAATCAAGGGGTTTTGGATGGCCTATTTTGTTTACCATGTATTGTGCCAACAAGAATAGCTTTCATGTAAGCCAAAGGGAACACTTAATTGTCCTGAACTTCTGTATTGTAGAAGTTATAAATACAGTATCAGGATTTGCTTAAGAGAAAACCTGATGGAAGTGCCAGATTCTTTAAAGAAAAGGCAGCATGGCTAATGGAGATGGCAGGCACTTGAGTAGCCACTATGTTCCTTGGTGGCTGAGTGCTGTGGGTTGGTGAATGTATTTGTTTTCTCTGCAAGATTTAATTCTGTCTTTTGTTTCTAGTGTTTCCTTTACCTGATTGGTGCACATATCATTTCCTGTTACATATCCCTAGGAAATTTGGTAAAATCCTAATAAAAAGCAGCAGTCTATGGTCCAATTCAGATGTGATTTTTCCAGAAATTGCCACCCTTTTGCCTGCACTCTTTGTAGAGTGCTTTACCTAACCTAGCCTCTCCACCCACTGTAGAGTCCTAGTTCAGGTCTGGTTTCTTTCTATTTTGTTTTAAATTTGTGTATAGTATTAATTGAGTTAACATTGGTTTACCACCTAGTATGTGACTCAGATACAGGCTCACACCTCTCCACATACTCTTAAGTAATATACATTACTACACCCCCCCACCCCTCATCAGAGCCCCCTTAATCCTTCCATCATCCTTGGATCACCTTGAACCTGTACCCCTCACCCTTCCAACCTCCCCTCTGGTAGTAAAGGTTAGTTTCTTAGAATGACCTGTCCTTTAATTGCTATAGAAATATTTGTAAGTTACTGCTATTTTGGTAAGAATGAAAACTCCTGAGGGCTACACACCTTTGCTTAAGTTTTAGAGGCCATGTAGAATGATTCACAAGGTGTTAATTCATTTGGAGACAGGAGACAGTGCATTTCCTGACAAGAGTTCTCTTTAATTTGAGCAATTTATTTGGAATTTTCTTCTCATCTACTTCTAATTTCAGACATAAGGTAATATTTCTTTAAGACCCTGTGGGAAAGGTATTTCTCTTTCTTAGGAAGTAGTAAACCTATGTTAATTTGCTGCTTTCCATTTCAAAAGGTTTATTATATCATTTACAAAATTCAGCAAGGAAACATACCCCTGGATGGCTGTGTCCTGGGAACGAGAGATGGTCACTGTGTGGTAAGGGGTCATTTACTTAATGTTACCTAGTGAGCACAATGGAAACTACCCATGCTCCCCACTAGGGAGGGCCTGCCTCAAGAACAAGGACTCAGTAGGAAAAGAGCTGCAGAAAAGTCAGGAAGGACTGGCGTTGAGCTACTTGGAGGTTGTGGGGCCCTTGAGGAGAGCCTCTTGCAGTCACCTGCAGGGGCAGGTCTGACTGCAGGGGAAGGAGTGAAGGGTTGTGGAGGGGATGGCAAAAGTGTGTAGGTGCTCTTCCAAGCAGCTTGGCTGGGAAGGAAAGGGCAGGGTAAGAAGATGAGAACATCATCAGGGGGAGGAGGTTGTTGGACTCTTGTCATCAGTGTTTTCATTGGTTAGGAAGAAAGAGCAAGTGTCTGTGCCTGGATGGAGTGCGGATACAGATGAAGGGGGTACATGTGTTAGAGATGTCTGCCTTCCCAGTGGAAGGGATGTTATTTGGGTCAAAGATTGCTTAGCAAGGAGCTTGCTGTTGGAGAAGAAGGGTCAGATCTCTAAACTAGACAATGACACGAGAGGTGATGTGGAGCTTGAATTGGTAGCACATGGGCATTGATGGAAGAGGTGGATCTGTGTGTGCAAAGAGAAACCTGCAGAGACACAATGTGGAAGAGGGCGTTGCTCTGCATCTGGAGAACCAGCTAGTGTTGTGTCCAGAGCAAGTGGTGTCATTTCCCGGGTGTGGTGAAAGACTAGGCTGGAAAGAGGGTTGATTGGTATGGTAGGTTCTAAAGGTCAGTGCTTGGGATTGTATTTTCAGGATAAGGAGGAAGCATTTAGGGAGAAGGAACATGGTCAGATCTACATTTTCAAACTGATAGCAGTTTCTGGCAGTGTTTAGAGCTGTTGCCTTCACCTAGAGATAGGGCAGCTGCAATGGGAGAGATGTGGTTCCAGAAGGTGAGTGGGCAGATGAATACCTGGACACCTAAGTGATCAGGTTGGGGAAGGGAAGAGGAGGAGACTTGGAAGGTGGCAGAGCTGCAGTGTCATTCTGGAAATAGAGAACACGGGCAGAGAAGGAGATTTAGTGAGGTGGTGGGACAGTTTTAGGTGCATTTATGTAACATCATATGGCGTCTGCTGGTAACCGGAACAGAGATCTGATGTTCAGGACTCAGCTTGTGCCAGGAGACAAGAGGTTTTGAAGCGTGAGATTTATTAGAAGGAACAAGAGAAAAGTGTAGATACGGACTTTCAAGGTAAACTTCTTAACACCTTTTTAGTTTGTTTTTAATTGTCTTAGAATAAAGACTCATGATCAGAATGAGGGAATGCTCTCCATATGGCTCGAATATGACAAAAAGGCATTAGGCATAATTTCAAGAGGTGAGTAGAAATGTTCGCTTGATAGTTTTTTCCTATGAAGTTAAAATGTTCACTCCTTTTATCTGTCTTGATAAAAGACTAAAGAAGAGGAATAGAAACTAGCTGGTTTTAGTTTGGAGAAGTCTTTGGAGATGACAAACTGTTTTGTGTGTGATATCATCGTTTCATTTTATTCCTTGACTTTGACAACATGGATACCTAGTAGATAATTTAATGCAGTATCCGGAAATGAGTTTAAAAGCAACAACCCTGAAGTGGTTTATATCATTTTAGGTTGACTATAATTTATATTTAGCTAAAAACTGATCTGTAGACCTTGCATTTGATCTGCCATAAAATTTATGAGTTTTTGTTTTCCTTTCCAAAGTGTATAAGCAGGGAATACTACTGATCTTTGAAAAAAAAAAATTTTTTTTTTTTAAAGACTAGGTCTTGGTATTTTGCCCAGGGTACGGCGGACTCAAGTGATCCACAGCCTCCGCCTTCCAGGTAGCTGGGATTACAGGCACCTGCCACAGTGCCCGGCTGCTTTTTAGAGACTAGGTCTCATTAAGTTGAATTGCCTTGGTAGTCTTGAACCCACAAACTCAAGCAGTCCCAAGCCTCTTGCCTCCCAGTGCTTGGACAGTAGGCATGTGCCACCATGCCCGGCTTGAGCTTGGAAAATGTTAAACAGAAGACTTTAAGTCCTCTGGAAGTTCCAATAATGTGGTTGACTGTCTAGAACTGGTAACGGCTGTCCCTAAGCACCCACTACTCTATGCCAAACCAGCTGCACTATTTTTTTGATAAAATGCTGCTGAATTGGCCTCACTGTGCATAATTAACCTTTCCTCCACACATGAATTTGTTAATGATCTGACTTTTGAAAATCACTAAAATGGGATTGCAGGTTCTCCTGCTATTAGAACTGGAGATGGGGTGGGGAGGACTGGAGGTTGAGTTTAGTCACTTACTCATCTATGCTTTAATAGATCATGTCTGTATAATGAAACCACCATAAAAAACCTCTATTGAAGGGTTTTAGAGAGCTTCTCAATTGTTGAATACCTGCAGAGTGCTGCAGAGGGGCTGTGGAGAAGACTAAGTTCTGAACCTCTCCTCACCCCTATGAGTCTTTTCTATTTGGCTTTCCTGAGTTGTGTCCTTTATAGTGAGTGAATGGGTAGTAGTAATTAAAGTGCTTTCCTGGGCTCTGTGAGTTAGTCTAACAAAATTGTACTTGAGGAGAGGGTTGTGGGGATCTTCCATTTATAGCCCATCTGTCATAAGCACAGGTGGTAACATACACTTGTCATTGGCATCTGAAGTTGGTGGTGGGGTGGGTTGGGGGCACTCCTGTGGGACTGAGACCTTGACTTGTGGGGTCTGCTTCAACCCTAGGTACGTAGTATCAGAATTGAACCATAGGACACCTGGTGTCGGGGGGGAATTACATGGTCTGGGGTAAGCCTGCTTATCTGGTATCAGAAGTGAGGTCATGTGGGCAGAGGGTACAGCAATAGATGGTTGTGGAAGCACATGGAAGGCAGGCACCCTGATTGTCATCCACCACTAAGGCTCCTGTGGGTGTTACCTTCACTCTCACACCAACCCAGTGAGGTAGGCGCAGTTATTCTTTGTACAAAGGAAAAAGCAGAGAGATTAATCCCAAATTGGTAAGTAGAGGAACTAGTGTTAGAAACTTGAACAGTCTGTTTGGAGAACCCACACCTTCAAAAATAGTGAAGAGATGGGGAAGCAGTAATTTTCCACATTAGCAAAAAATCAGAGGATGAGGATTAATGCAAGTACCTGGCACCTGGAAGGTGGGCTGGGGACCAATGGGAGGGGAAACTATAGAGTTCAGATTAAATTTTTTTTTTTTTTTTTTTTTTTTTGAGACTAGGTTTCACTATTTTTGCCTGTGGAACCGCAGGCTCACATTACCCACGTACCATGGACTCAAGCAATCCCCAGCCTCAGCTTCCATGTTACCTAG
>PVHY01030332.1:0-13499 GCA_004024945.1 Uropsilus gracilis
GGTTCAGTCTGAAAAGAGGCGCCACCTGGGAACCCCAGGTCCCATTTCTGCGCTCGGTTGACCTGGGGGATCTTGGGGCTCCTGGGCCCATGGGGGGCTGTAGCCTGCCCCCCCGGGGTCTGCAGGAAAGGAGGTCACCGCGGCACGAGGGGCCGAAGGCTTCTGGGGAGCCCCAGCCTGGCCCGGACACGGCAGTGTCACCACCACCACAATGGGGCCCGACAGTCAGGTGGCCCCAGAAATGACCGGACGGTGACCAGTCTGTCGCCATGGTGACCAAGGCAGTTCTGCTCAGTGTTGAGCAGAACGAGGCCTGGGGGAACCCGGGAGAGCAGGGACAGAGCTCAGGATCCCCAGCCCCGGAGTCCTGCCCATCCTACCCGCGCCCCAGAGGGCACCGGCTGCTTGGGCTCTGCTGGGGGGATTGGCGGTCACCCCACGCCACACAGGGGCAGCCCCGACCTGCCCCAGAGAGCAGTGGCAGCTGTGGCCGGCGGCAGAGGGCGCCGAGCCGGCCCTGCCGCAACAGATCGTCTCACGTCCTCCCCGTGCATCCAGGCCGGGTTACGCTGGGTACTGCCAGCAAGGCGCGAGCACGTGCCTGGCATGGGGGGCGGGGAAGAGCCCAACATGGCCCAGCTCCGCTCACGTGACTGACGATGTCAGGATGCACCTGAGAAGAACTAAGAAGACGGGTCCCGCTGCACCCCACAGGCGGGAGAGGGTTCGCAGCCACCACGGCCACCAGCTGGAGCTGGAGCTGGAGCAGCTCCCGCTCCCGGCAGGCCGCAGCCTGGAGGCCACAGAAATGGCACCGCAGCTGGGCACGGTGGCGCGCGCCTTTAATCCCAGCCTAGGAAAGGAGGCTGAGAATAGGAATCGCTTGAGTTCCCAGATTCGAGACCCGCCGAGGGCAACATAGCGAGACCTAGCCTCAAAAGTAGCTGGGCGTGGTGGCGCATGCCTGTCATCCCAGCTACCTGGGAGGCTGAGGCTGGGGATGGCTTGAGTCTGTGGTACCCCGGGCAAGAAGAGCCTGCGGTTCCACGGGCAAAAACTGCGAGACCTGGTCTCAAAAAAAAAAAAAAAAAAAAGCGCCGCCAGAGACCCCACAAACGCGCACAAAGATGCCCCCAAGAGCCAAGTTCATGGTCCAACAACACCTTTGCTCCTGAGGCAACAGGTCCTGTCATGAAGAGAAAGACACAGAACAGATGGGACGGCCAGAGCAGCCGGGAGTGGGAGCCAGGCCAGGCCCTGGTCACCAGAAGGCAGCCAGAGCAGCCTCGACACCGTCACCCCACTGCCCATCCCACAAGCCAGGGAGACTTCCCGGGGTGCAAGGCCTTCAGTCACCTGCTACCCAACGTCGGACACGCCTGACCAGGCCCTCGACCGCCCTGGACGCCGACACCGCAGCCTCTCACCAGGGGACCGGGCAAGGTCAGCTGGCCCAAAAGCCAGCTCAGCCATGACACCAGAGCCCCAGGGGCGCTGGGGCTGTTACCCCCCAGGGTCAGGAAGCCAGCAGCGCCCACGGGCCAGTGGGGCCAGCTGGACCGTCCACTGTAGAGGAACGAGCCAAGAGCCCCACAGAGACGTCAGGGTGGGCATCCGATCTGCCCGGTGGGCAAGAACACGGGGGTCTGGCGCGAAGCCCCACACCTCCCCGGTCACTCGGCCGCACTTCATTTACCCTACAGCCAAGGCCAGCGTCAAGGCCAGCGCCCCGGGCACAAGCGTGCTTTCCCGGGGGTGACAGCCCGAGTCCGCACCTCCCAGTGAGACAGGACGGGTCATGTCCAGCCCTCCCCGAGGCTCGCTCGCCGGCACCCCGCGGCGGCCCCCAACACAGCGGGTGCCAAGGCTGGGGGGGCCTCGAGCCCCGACAGCGGCACCCTGGGTCCTGGCCCCCCCGGACATGTCTGCTGGGACCCGGGCGAGCTGGGGGGCCGCCCGAAGAGCTGTTCCTCTGGACGCAGCCAGGACGGGCCCAGCCTCGCCTGGCCACCAGGGTGCCCACGGAGGAAGCGCCGCCCGTGGGTGGAGCCTCGTCAGAGGAAGAGGGGGGCATGTGTGCCTGCCTGCCCGCGCCTGCAACGGTAGTGCGGCCCAGTGGGCGGCCCCTCGCTGCTGTCCTGTTGCGCAGGACGCCGCCGCGGGCGGGCCGGGGGCACCAGGTCGGAAGCATCGATTCTCGACTTACTTCAGGACGACGAGTCTGACCTGCAAGGGCCTGGGCGGCCGCGCCCGTGGGCCCGTTTGTTCACTCGTTCCGTCTGGCCGGTCAGGGGCTCCCCCTTGCTCAGAGGCCCGGGGCGTGCCAGCCCCCCCGCACATGGACTCGGGGCCAGTGCGCAGCGGGCTCGGCCTCTGGGTGGGAGCGGGAGGACTGGCCGGCCGGCCCGCCCGCCGGGGCTCGCAGCCCTGAACCCTGACCTTCTTCGCCGGAGCTGGCAGGCGCGCTGGCTCGGCGAGTTCCCGCCGGGGCCGGGCACAATGGGGCAGCTTCTCTCTCCAGCTGCCGCCCCACGCCCGGGCTCCCAGGCCACGCCAGACAGAGGAGCCATCCCTGGCAGCGCAGCCCGGGGGGGCGGGGGGGGACGACAGAGGAGGAAACCAGCCCCCAGGCGTGCCCGGGCGAGCGGGCACATGGTGGGCAGCGCCAGGCCTCCCGCCCCGGCCCAGCTGAATCGAAACTGCAGCAGCAGGCTGGAACAGGCCGAGGCCGTCCGGTGCACGCCGGGCTGGCCAGCTGCCAACACCCAGCTCTGCTCAGAGAAAGTTCTGGAGTCGGAGCGTCCGAGCAGCGCCGCGGGGTCAGGACAGCCGCCCACCAGGGCGACCACGACCCCCCTTCTGCCACCCCCCAGCCCTGCCCAGCCCCGGGCCCCGGCTGGCGCCCTCCTGCCCTGTGCCCCATGCCAGCGCACTTGCCCGGGCCCATGGGTCCTGCATGGACTCCGCCTCTGCCTCCCGGGTCCCCACGGCCTCCCTGTCAGGGCGCCGGCCCCTCCCGGGCTCACACTGTCCCGAGGAGCCGGCACGCGGCTCACGGAAGCCAGCAAGTGCCTCCTCGCCCCCGAACGTGCCACCAGGCCCGAGCGTGTGCCGCCCGGATCGATGTCAGCAACCCCGCGCTCCCGGCCCCCGACGTCCTCAGAGACGTGCGCTGGGGGGGCCGAGCCGCTTCCCGCTCGGCGACGTGACCCGGCCGCAGACCTGCGAGGGGAAGAGGCAGCGGCGACGCCGGCACCGGCGTAAAATCCGCGTCCTCGTACATTAAGTCTGTGATTGGATTAAACATGTTTACGGCTCCGGGGTGACAGTCCCCGCAGAAGCCATCACTTCGCTTCTGGAAAGAAAACTCTTTCAAAGATGATTCGAGCTGTCAAAGCTCCCTCCCACCGCGGAGCCTGCCAAATGTCACCTACTTCCAGGGGGGTGGCGGCTGCCTTTTAGAGATGCAGCTCAGAACAGGGCGCGCTGAGGCGGGCGCGCGCTAAAAGACACCGCTGGCATTTACCCTGAGGCGGCGTGGCCCTCCCTGCCCTCGCCCGGCTCCCGCCGCCCGGCGCGCCCCGCAAGCCTCAGCCCGGCCAGTGTCTTCGGGCACCAGGCCAAGCCACACCCCTGAGGCCTTACGGGGGCAAAGGTATCCTGGCCGGGGAGGTCAGCGTCCCCTCCGGAGAGCATCCTGAAGTTGGGGCCCAGCCTGGCCGCAACGGCCCAGTTGGGGGACGCGTCAAGCCGACGCAAAGCAAACCCCGAGCTCGTTCTCCCGAGCGGGCGACCTACATGTTCGGCCGCGCAGCCAACACCCCGCTCTCCTTAACGCCGGCCCGGGGGGCGCAGAGGCGCAGCCAACACCCCGGACGCCGGCCTCCGCGCGCCCCGACTCCAGGCGCTCACTCCGAGTCCACGTCCACCGCGTGTGGACCCGGCGGCCCGGCCGGGCCCCTTCGCTGCTAGTTCGTGAGACGGGTGACGCGGGGTTCTTCCACACGGCGGCGTGAGCGGCGCCCGAGCCAGGGGAAGCCCGGTGCCACCTCCCGGCAGCTGGCGAGCCGGGCGAACGCGCAGAGGCAGCAGCGAACGACCGCAAGCCGGTGAGCCGTGGGTGCCGGGGGCCTGGAGGTGGCCCAGGGGGCGGCCAGGGGCAGAGTCGGGGGAGGGGCGGGTCACTGCTACCCCAGATCTGACCCTCGTGAGGCAAGCAGCCCCCACCCAGGACACAGGCTGAGCCGTCGGAGCGGCGCAAGGCGAGGGCGGAAGGCAGGAGACTGAGCACCTGGCAGAGGGGTGCTGCCCGGGAGGGGCGGGGGATGGAGGCCAGGCATTGCCCACAGGACACAGTGGGCTCGCGGAGCCGTGAGTGGCCGGGGGATGCCAGGGAGGGTGGGGTACACCCCAGCGAAGCCCAGACATGGCCGGGGTTTGGGGACCTCAGGCGAGACCCCTTCTGGACCGGCGCAGGACGCCTCACCCCCCAAAAACACGCTCTGCAGGCGCGTGGAGGAAGGCCACCTCGGCTGACCTTGCCCTAGGCCCTGTGGGGAGTCTCGGCCCGTTCACAGGTCCCAGGGCCCACAAGGAAGCAGGACAAGGACAGAGATGCTGCTCACGACCTTCATCTTGAGCTCCCAGGAAAGTCCCTTCTTGGGAGCAAACTGCTCCCGGCGTGGAGGGCAGATGGGCCACTGGCCACCAGCCAGGCCTCCCAGCACCCGGGCACCTGCAGGTCCACGCGAGCCAGGGAGCGTGGCAGCGCTGCCCATCGCCCCCAGCGTCCTCCGAAGCCAGCCGGGGCACTGCACGTGCACCTGGACCTGCAGGCCTGCAGGCAGGTCACCCGCACCGGCTCTCAGGCACCGCGCTCCGTCCACACTCGCCCCCAGCACCCTCCCACAGCACGCATCTGCACACCCACACGCACAGCTTCCCACACCTCCGCGTGTGCACACACGCACATCCGAAGAGCTCTGCAGGCCCCCAACGGCCACCACCAGCAGCCTTCTCAGCGGCCATCTCAGGCCGTGCCCGTGCGGGGCCATCTCAGGCCGCGCCAGGGGTTCTGACCCTGCCCTGCCTCGAGAGGCAGGTACTACTTGGGTCATTTCTCAGAGGAATGAAACGCGGCTGGCCTTCAGGAGGCCGGGGCGGCCGCGTGCCTCACCACCTGCCCTGTCCACACCCCCTCCGCCAAGGCAGGCTCCACCCACGCCCCAGACCCAGCTGGCCAACAATCACCTCACCCCAAGTGCCAGCCTCCCAGAGCCGGCCATGTCCAGCAGCGGCCAGGTGGCCGACGCCACGCTGCCGCAACGCCCAGGCAGAGGGCGAAACTCCACCACCTTCTCTCCCCCTCCAGGCATACCCCAGGAGAGAGTTCCTGGGAAGAGACCACGACCCCGCCCCATCGGCCGGCCACGTCACCTGACCCCGCCTTGAAGGCGGTTAAACTCCACCCCAGACCTGAAGCCAGCGGCGCCCCTCACAGGGTGTGTCCCCTGGTAGCCCCGGCGTCACGCCCCTGGCTCTGGGGGGGGGATCCTGGCACAAGCTGTCACGGAGGGGAGCCAGGCCTCCGCCCCCCACCCCTCGTGGCTGAGCGCTGTGCTCAGAGCCAGAACCCGCTGTGACCCTCGGCCCAGAGAGCCGCCAGGCCAGCGGGCTGGAAGTTCATGGACACCCTGACCCTTCCCCAGCCTCACCCTTCTTTAGAATCCTGGTCTTCCATGATTCCCGGAGGACCGACGGAAAGGCAGGCTACAGGTACGGAAGCCGCGTCTGCTCGAGCAGCCCGTCTCCAGACGGGTGGCCCTGGAGAGCGGGCGCTGGCAGCAGAAGCCCCACGGCCACGAGCCTAGGTGTGCTCGTGGGCAGCCCTGCCCACCCGCCCCACCAGCGCCTTCCACCGAACAAAGCAGGGATGTGACCAGCACTGGACCCCGAAAATCAGCTCCTGTCAGTCCTGACTCTTAAAAAAGGGGGCACGGATGTTAGGGAGAACCCGGAACACACCAGGAGCCCACAGCCTCGACCCGCAAGCTTCACTGCCAAGCAGAGGGGCAGACGATGGGAGAGGCGTGGCCGGGGAAGATCAATCACCACCCCAAAATGCCCAGGGAAGCAGAGAAAAGCACCCCCCCCCGCCCTGAGCACAGAGGGCATGGGTGATGCCACAGCACCAACGGCGGACCCTGCATCTTCCTCGCTAGTGGAGGTGCCAAGGGAGAGGGGGGTACCCAGGCCTCTCCCCTCCCCCACCCCGTCCCGGCACCAGCCCTCCAACAGGTCCATGTGCTCTAGAAATGGCCAGAAAACGGGCTGCATTTCCAGACCTGAGGGAGCCGTGCAAACTGCACACTGCTTCCTCCGCCGAGACCCACACCCGCTCTGCGACCTCGGCCTCCACCCCAGGAGCCTGCCCGAGGCCTGGAAACACAGGACCGCAGGACACAGGAATGGCCCGCGGCGGAGCCACTCAGAGTTACCAGAAGCTAGAGACAGCCAAGAGCCCGACGGGTAACAGCGAGTGACCTCGGCGGCGGAGGCTCAGCCCGGCAGCAGCGGGCAGGTCCACCCGGGCTGGAGCGCGCGACAGCCCAAAGCATCGCCTTCAGCCACAGGCTTCTGCAACACGGGACACGCAGGAGGGGGCGGGCGCAGCCACTGTTGCCACACGCAGTACACACAGCATGTAGGGAGCACATGGTATATCCGTGATGTACGGTATAGCCCGTGATGCACGGCATGCCCCACTACACATGACATGCTCCGCTGTACCTGCTATACCCCCCTATACCCAGTATATCCCAATGTACCCAGTACAGCCCGCTATACACGGCACAGCCCGCTATACACAGAATGCCCCACGCGGTGTCTATCACATGCACGTGTATTACACAGCATCGCATGAAACACAGCAGCGGTGAGGATGGGGGGCGGGGGGAGTGGAAAGGTCTCATTCCGGGGGGGAAATGGCTGTAACTACCCGAGGTGAAGGACGCTCACTGGGCTTTTGGGGCGTCACCGTGCAATAGACATCGAAATCAGATGACCACGCTTCACGGGGACACGGCACTGCCTGCCGGCCACAGCGCCACGGAAGCGGGGACATTTCTGAGAGAAGGAAAATGAGGAGCTTTCGAGGCCGTCGAGGTCGCCTGGGCAGACGAGAAGGTGGGCGTGGGGAGCAGCTCCTGGGAGGGGCCCCCAGGAGCTTCCTGGGGCGACGGCATGTTCTCTGGCTCGACAGCTGTGCTGGCCGAGCCCACCCACCGCACACCCAGGAGCCACGCGTGTCGTCAGCCTCACGCACCCCCAATCCCGCCTCAGCAGAAAGCAGACAGGAACCACCGGGCACCGAAGGTAGGCTCCAGAGTCAGGTGTGCGAGCGAGACAGACGCGGGGGGGGGTGCCTCCTGCACATCTGGGGGTGCACACGGCCACGCTGCTGACTTCATAAGAGGGTGAAAACCTCACTTTGCTCGTGCCACCCCCAGAAGGCGGGAGAAGGCGGGACTCCAGCTGGAAGCCCCATCACACCTGAGGGGTACTGCGGCGTGAGGCCCGGGCGGTGGGTGTCCCCAGCGTGCGTGCATGCGCGCCCTGCTCTCGCGGGCAGATTCAGGGGTTCCAGAAGGCCCAGGCCTGTTGGTGTAAATGCAGCCACAGCAGGAGGGGGGCTGACACGAAGGAGCCACAGGAGGGCAAGCCCCACTTGCCCGCTCCGCCCCACCCACCCTGCGTCACACTGCAGGGGGGAGAGGGGGTGTCCAGGCCTTCAGGCAAAACCCCACCCGTAGCCCTCTGAGCAGCCTGAGGGGTTATCTGGATACCCCCGCCCCCTCCACGGCAGTCTCTCGCCGCCAACAGCTTCCCAAGAGCAAGGTGAGGACCGGTGTGGACGGCCGGCGAAAGGCCACACCAGCCCAGCCCTGCGGGCATCACAGCCCCCCACGGAGCCACCTGCTCTGCCGAGGCCCCATCCCCGGCTCAGCCACGCGTGGGCGCACTCACCAGTGCCACCACCAGGAGGCTTTTAAAGGACTGAGACACGCGACTGCCCAGTTAGATGGGCGTGGACGCGCATCAGGGTCCAGGCCATCCATGGGGTGTCACCGCTGCGCAGCTGGGAGGGTGGCGAGAGCAGCGCGAGCCCCTCCCCGTGCTCAGGCCCAGCAGAGGAACTGCACCTGCAGAGAACCCCGGTTCTGAGCAGGCCTGCCCCCCCAGCCCCCAACTCCGAGGCAGGGCCCTTCAACTGCAGGAGATCCCAGGCAGCCTCCCCGGACGCGGCCGCCAAGCTTAGCTTTGAGCCAGGAGCCCTCTCAGGGGCCATGGACAAGGGGCTGGGGCGGGTGTGGGTCAGACCCTGGCAGGAGACAGGAGGGCGGCCAGGGAGGTGAGATGGCGGCTGCTGAGTGCCGGGGGGCCCTGGTCTCCCAGGAGTCGCCCGGCCTCTGCCAGGCTCAGGAGCTGGAGGGGAGCCCTGGGGGGGGGGGGGCTAAGGGGACTGGGAAGACTGGACTCCAGACCCAGCGGTTGGCGAGGCCCCCACCCACGACAGCCCGGGAGATCAGCAGCACGTGCTGCCCAGGCTGGGCGAGCCTGACCCAAGCCTTGCTTCTAAGTCCAGCCGGAGGGGTCACCAGACCTCCAGGGCCACCTGACTGCACCGACACCTTTAGAGGGACGTCCACGGGCAGGTAAAAGGCAGGGAAGCCCCCTCAAGGAGCGCTCAGGGGGGCGGGGGTGAGCGCCCCCAGAAGCGGGAAACACACGGACTCCCTGGGACGTGGCCGATGAACGGACATGAGGGGACAGGGAAAGGGCAGCGCGGAGGCCGAGACTGGCGGCGGGACCCTGGGGCTTTCTAGCCAAAGCAGGTCCAGGCCCAGCCGGCCCCTGCCAGGCCCACGCCCAGCCCGCTGCTGGTCAGGCAGATGCCAGGTAGCAGGTACCGGTGCGGCATGTACCAGCTGGACGCTGGTGCTCCTGGGGAGGAGGGCAGCTCTCAGCCACGCGCTGCAGGGCGCCAGCGTCCGGGCCGCCCTGTCCACACCCAGCCCAGTCATGGGCAGAGAAGCCAGGTGAGCTGCGCTTGTTAAACTACTGCTGAGACGTGACGCGCTTCCATCACCCGGGCGAGAGCTGGCCGGCAGCCCCCAGAGCCTGCCGGGACAGGGCTTGGGGTCAGCCAGCAGGACGTCCCCCGGGTGATGGTGCCCACGGTGGCGCCTCCACCCCACTCACCATCCAAGCGCTCTCAGGACAGGCTGACCCTGGACGCAAGTGCAGTCTGAGGATCAGAGCCGGAGGATGGACGGGGGAGCCTAGACACCGCCAAGCACGCCAGGATGTCCTTCTCCGGCCACGCGGCCAGCAGCCGTGACTCCAGCCGCACAACGGCCCGTCCCTGAGCATCACACACCGGAGCAACGTCCACGCGTGGAAGACGCACGCCTGCCTCTGGGACGACAAGACGCTGCCCCGTCCATCGAGGCCAAGACGCCGCTGAACCAGCACCACGTCATGAGCCGCTAAGGAAAGCCACGGCTGGTCACTCAGAGCCCAGCGCGGAGCTGCACCGACACCCCAGAGGCTAAATGGCCGTGTACGCGCTGCCCTCGTTCAGGTCTCCCAAGGACCTTCGAGGAGCCCCGGCCCCAAGGCTGGGGAACTGCTCAAGGTGGGCCAGGGGTGGGGGCAGGGCGGGGGAGGAGTGCCCACAGGCCTGACTCAGCACCTGGTTCTGGGCCAAGATCCCAGCCCAGCCCGGCCGCGACCCCTCCAGGCCCCAGCAGGCCCAGCAACCCCCCCCTCCCCCCGTCCACGGGGTGCAGCCCGCTGCAAACCCTGCAGCCTGGCTCATCCGAACGAAAACCGCCACGGAGGGGAGTCTTCATCCGCACAGCCCCTCACCCGCAAACTCCACGACGTTCAAGTGAGAACAGATGACGCGCTGAAATACCAAAAACAAGAGCCCGCTTTGGTAAACAGTCGAGCGCTATTTCCACATCATCCTAATGAATTTAGTCTCAATAAACACAATCAGCAAACACGCGGGAAACGGCGGAGGAAATGGAATCGGAGGAGGAAATGGCGCGCGGCTGCCAGGCCAGCCAGGCGAGAGGCGGCTCTCGGGGCCACCGGCCTGGACCCGCACCTGCTTCCTGCGAGAGCCCCCACGGAGGACGAGGCGGAGCAGAGGAGCGCTGGGCCCGGGACTCGGCTCACACCGCCAGGTACGGCACGGGGCTGGGCAGCCAGGGCGTGGACGGGACATCAGCGGCTGGACTGGCCCACCAGAGACAGGGCACAGGGGCACAGGTTCTGGCTCAGGACAGTCCCCCTCCCCCCTTCCCCACTGTCCGGTGCCCAGCATCAGCGGAGGGGACTGGTGAGTCCATGGAGATGGAGGTCACGTGGTGACCAGCGCTGTATCCACCTCCCCGCAGTCTCAGTGCCCCCTGCCACCACCCTGAGGGCTCGGAGGACGTCTGTGCCGAGCGGGCCGAGCCCAGCGAGCAGGGGACACGCGCCCCAGGGGCATCCCCAGGCGGCCAGCGCAGCTGCTGGCCAAGCCCAGCATTCTCTCTACTGGCAGCCCCGGCGTTGCCTGGGGACCATGATCAGCCACGGCTGAAGAGACTGGAGCCCACGAATCACTCTGAGGCTGGACTGGCCTTTGGAAGGTCACCTTGGCCTTGGAGAAAACATGCCAACGTGAATCAGTTCAGCCTGAAAGGACCCCAAAGCCCAACAGCGTCCCTAAAACGCAGGGGGGCGCCCATCTCCAGACGGAGGGCGAGCAGCACCCCAGGCCCACACACGTCCTCTCTGGGCAGACAGCCTGGGACCAACGACCTGCCCTGACTTCGGGGGTCCCGGCTGCACCCCAAAGCTGCACGGCCGTACTGCACCGCGGAGAAGTCTGATCCCCAGAAGAAAGGCACCTCCGTGCCGCCTGGGGAGCCGCGAAGCAAGAACAAGACGCAGATCCGCTCTGAAAGCGCATGACCAGGGGAGGCCGGGCCCTCAGAACCAACCCAGCCGGCCGGGATGCGTCCACCCTCAGCAGTGTGCACCCCCGCAGCTGTGCCCACGGAGTGACCGCTGCCAGCCCTCACTCGGAGGTGGGGAAACAGGCTCTGGACCTCAGGTCCAGCAGATTAAACTGAGTCCAGCTCCCATGGACTCCACGGGACACACTCACGGCTCAGTCGGTGGAGGCTGAGGGGTGGAGGCTGAGGCTGGCAGGCTGGCGCTCTGCCGGCCAAGCGGGAATGGACGGGGCTCTGCCGGCACCTGATCCCACGCCACCAGCTGGAGGGGCCTCAGCCCGTGTGTCCACCTCTCACAGGGCTCACCCCCTCCCAGGCCTGTGCAGCGCAGGACAGCCCGAGAGGACGCTGCAGTCCACCCAGGTGCTGCCCCCACCAGGACTGAGAACGACGACCAGCCCACAGCAGCCCAGGAGTGGGGTGCCCCCCACCTCCCCTCAGCAGCCAGGACCCCACCAGCTGGACAGTTCTCAGGGCCCCTGCCCCATGGAACGCCAGGCTCACCCGCAGTCAGTCACCGGGAGCGTCTCTGCTTCTGAGGGGGCTGGTCCTGCCCGCCCCCACCCCCAAGCAGCAGAGCCCACCCACCAGGGCCCAGGGGACGAGAGTCTTTCCTTCACTGGGGGTCACCATTCTTGTGGCCTACGACCTGGGGTCCCCCGGGGAGCATCCCTCCCCAGAGCCTCCCCTAAAGTCCAGGGACCCACCGCCTCCCTTCAGCGCCACCTGCACCCCAGCGCCCACGGTCGCTCGTCTCCCCAGAACACAGCTCCGCACCCCATCACTCCACACCCCATCACGGGGCCAGGAGTCCGCCTGGGAGCACAAGCAGCCAGGCCACGCCCCCCACACCACTGAGACGCCCTCTTCGCCCATGGAAACACACGCATGAGCCTCCACGCAGCACCTCCAACCCGGCCCTTTCTGTGGCCGACGCCCCACCCAGACGCAGCGCCCCGAGGCCGGCCACCAGCCGGAGAGGAGCCCTCCGGTGTGGTTTCCTAGCAACAGCCTCTCTGTCCACAGGGAGGGCCAGCACGGGGGCTGTTTTCCACTGCCCCCCGGAGGGGAGGTGCCAGCCCATCACACGGGCTCCTCCCAGGACCCCAGAGGGCCCCTCTCGGGGTAGAGGCCGCAGGGGACCTGGGGTCTGGCCCTACGAACAGCAGCCAGAGCAGATGAGTGGGCCCTCCCGGAAGCCCCTCATCACCCGCCCTGCTTTGGGGTGCAGGGAAGTGAGGACTCACAGGTTCCCCGGCTCGGGCCTCCGGGCCCATGGGCAGAAATGGACAAGAGGCCCCAGCTGCGGCCACCAGCCTGGGCAGCAGCTCTCCTGCCCATTAGAACCATCTGGGATCAGCGCCCGCCTCAGACTTAGGACCTGAGGGTGGGGCAGAGCTCCCAGCCCTCCCCAAGCTCCCGCAGGTGAGCTCAGTGCAAACAGGGATGGAGGAGGGGGCTGGAGGCCGCCCTGCCCCCACAGCCCAGAGCCCACTCTAGGAGAGGCTGGCCCTGACACCAGGCTGTAGGGGCGGAGCCCAGCTCTCACCCCCCTGCAGCCTGTTGCCCTCAGGCGGGGGGTCTGGCCCCTTCGGGTAACCACCCCAGGCCTGGCCAATCACTGCCCTGTCACCCCCAACAGCTACTGCAGGAAGCAAAGGTCTGTTCCCTGCTCCCAGGTGCACCCACCACGAAGGCGGGGCGCCGCGGAGGGAGGGGGCTCGAGGTGGAGTAAACCTACCAGGCCTGTCCTGGTAGCGGTGATGCCTTCAGCGCCCCCCAAGTCGGATTTACTCCTCAGACACACCCAAGAGCCCCGATTCAGAACCCCAGTGCACACTCCACCCTGACAGCTGGGGCTCCCTGGTCCGTTTTAGCGCCCCCCAACAATGACTAGGACTAGGAGCGCCCCTGCCCCCCATAGCTTCACCAGGCCACAGAGACCGAGGGGCAAAAACCTTGTCCCAAAATGGCAAAAGGATTGGGGGGGGGTTGGGGGTGTGTGTGCCAGTGTCCTAAAGGAAGCCAGAAGTAACGGGGCCAGCTCTGGCAGACCAACGGGGACAAGCCACCCAACTCCCCGCCCAGCGCTGACATCACACCCGGAGACGAGGCGTCTGATGACAAGGTCTCACGTTATCCTTTACCTAAAGCCTGAATGTCCCATCCTGGTCCTCACACACCAGCATCACCAAAGACACGAGTCTCAGAAACACAAACCACTGACACTGGCAGGCCTGGGAGGACGGGTCTGAGGGGAAGTGGGACGGGAGGGGGAGGAACTGGACCCAGGAGGAGGATGCGGGAGGGCAACCCCCACCCCTGACCGGAAGGGCTGTGAGCCAGGCCCCTCCCCCACCGCCCAGGCACAGCTGCTGGTACCACCAGCCCCCAGCAGAGCTGAGACCCCCCCCCCCCACCCCCGCC
>PVHY01030333.1:0-13512 GCA_004024945.1 Uropsilus gracilis
GCTGGCATCAGGGAGTTCTCAGTCTGCTCAGGCCGGGCAGGCAGAGGCTGGACAGGGAGGACAACGCCTAGACCCTGGGTCTGGAGGTCATCTCTGTCGTGCCTAGTTCTCCCAGCCCTGGTGTTTGCACCCTGGTCCCGGGTGCACTTAGCTTGTGCTGACAACTGTTTCCTCTCCTAGGAGTGAGAAGCAGCGGTGGATCTCAGCCCTGTGCCCCTCCAGCCCCCAGGAGGACAAGGAGGCCATCAGCGAAGGGGAAGGTAGCAGCACCCCTACCCCCACCCAGGGCCCATGTCCCTTGGGCGAGCTAGGTCACTGCTCCCCTCCTCTCCTCCAGTCCTGGGTGCTGGGAGCTGGTGGGTGGAGACCTACTGGCCCATCGCTGGAGCCAGGAGGGATGGGACTCAGCTGGTTTTGTCTCGGGAGGAAGAGAGAAGAATGGGTGGAATGGCCAAAGGGAGGGGCAGCAGCGACCTCCTTACCAAGTCCTAGGTGGGCAGGATTCACACAGGACCGAGAGCCCGTGTGTGCAGGTAGCGTCCTGGCAGTGCCAGGCCTTCCAGAGTCTCCCCGCGAGAGCCCGTTTGCCAAAGCAGACACAGGAAGTGAGGTGACTTAACTAAGTTTACCCAGCTAGTGAGTGGCGGAGCTGGGACCACATTAGTTGCTAAGAGGACAGGACCGGAGTGACCGTGGGTGGCAGGGTGAGGGGTCTGCTCCACTGGCACAGAGCTTTCTCCTCTGGGTGTGAAGTAAGGCTGGCATCAGCCGGGGAATAGCCCAGCCACAGAGGGCCTTGATATCACGGGCACTGGGGACCTATGGAGGGTTCTTGAGCAGGGGAGTGAGGGCTAAGCTAATAAAGGGGAAGGAAGGGAGAGTCCTTTCCACCTGTCATGTCCCGGGCCCGTTGCTAGGGGTTTTGTATATGCATGAATTTTATTTAGTTCTCTTGACAGCTCTATTAGGTAGAGTTATTTGTCATCTCTGAGGAAACTGAGGACCAGAAATGTGGACTAACTTGCCCAAGTTCATACAACCAATAGGTAGCAGAACTAGGCTTCAAGCCAGGTCTGGTCTGAAAGCCTGGCTTTTCCTGGTACACCAGCCAGCCTCATGTAGCCTTGAGCTTTTGTAGGCCCCAGGGACTTCAGATTTTATTCAGGATCCATAGAAAACCCTGGAAGGTCTTAAATGCAGGAGTGATATGGCCTGAATCCCCCTGAGGATGGCTGGAGGCAGTGTCAGGGTGTCATAGAGGCCTGTGAAGGTGGAGTTTTGTTTTGTGGGGCTTGGGCACAGCTGGACATTGGCCTGGAGGTGGCCAGGGGCAAAGTGTTGGATTGTGCTAGGGAGGTGAGAGCCCTGGGCACAGGAACAGGGCTGAAGCCAGGAGGGAAGGAAGTCAGCTGGGCTTGTGCTTGAGGTCAGGGGGGGTGGGGGGTGGGGGGGGCGGAGGGAAAGGAGCAGCAGGGGCTACCCTCCACTCCCCTCCCTTCCTCTTGCCCCCCCTGCTCCCTTCTCCCACCCCGCCCTGGGGACCCACTCACCCTCCCTGGGGCTGTCAGATCGCCCCCAGGTTCAGTGTGTCAGGACATACAAGGCCCTGCAGCCAGACGAGCTGACCTTGGAGAAGACCGACATCCTGGCAGTGAGGACCCGGACCAGTGATGGTGAGAGGAGCTCCGGGGTAGGCCTCCCTGATGGGACTGAGTGGGCAAGAGGGATCTAGCTACCTCAGGCCTATCAGGGAAAGGTATGCAAATCCTGGTCCAGTACAGCATGCAGGAATCAAGTTAGACAAAAGGAGGAACTTCCTGCCTGGAGAGCTACAGGAGCGAGAGTGGTGAGTGGAGGCGAGTGGGAAATACCTTTGTCAGAAAATGTCATGAAACACACCAGAGGTTCACGTGCAGAACCTCAAGAGGCAGGGTCCTTCCTGGACTGGGCGCTTCTGAGATGATGTCACCTCCGCCCCAGGGGTACAGCTGAGGCTTGCCTAGGTGTTCCCTCCCAGACCTGGCCCTGGGGTCCCTTCGATGCCTCTGATGCTGCTTGTGGCCTATGTGCCCCTAGGCTGGCTGGAGGGGGTCCGCCTGGCCGATGGCGAGAAGGGTTGGGTACCCCAGGCCTACGTGGAAGAGATCAGCAGCCTCAGTGCCCGCCTCCGGAACCTCCGGGAGAACAAGCGCATCACAAGTGCCACCAGCAAACTGGGGGAGCCCCCCGCGTGACTGGCAGCCAAGCCCTGGGAGCCCGGCTCCATGCCTGACTCCTGGACAGGGCTGAAGGAGACCTGTAGTGTCTCCAGGCCGCTGCCACTGTGGCTGGGGCAGCTCTTCCATGGCCCATACGTCGAGAGGACAGGCTGGACACAGGAGGGGTGCCTCCAGCGGGTACCCTAGTCCTCACACATCTCATGTCCGCTCTCTGGGACTGGAGGTAGTGTCTTCTCTGGCATGGGGGGGTCACAACAGGTGACCTCTGTTTCTGGCAAAGGACAGCTGCCTTCTCCCTTTCGTGTCCTGGACCTTGCTGGACACTTAATCCTTGGAGCAGGGGCCTGGCTGGGAAGGTGCTGGTGATGATGGGTGCTGGGACCTGCCTATATCCAGGGTCTTCTGGCTGGAGCGTGCATGGGTCTTGGTTGTTGTGACTTGTCTGTAAATAAACCCGTGATTTGCTTGGTGTGGCCACCTGTTGCTGCTCCATGCCCACCCACCTCCACCCGTTTTCCCAGAGGGCGATCAGGAGGGTCTCTGGGGATTTGCCATCTGTGGCGTTTTCCTCTCCACTAGGGGAGGGTGAGAGAGGGCTGTCAGTTAGATTGGTTTTGGCTACAGTTGACAAAAATATCAGCATCAAATAGGCTTAAATATTAAAGAGAATTTATTAATCTTGCATTTGTTTCTTGGAGCTTCTGTCGCCAGTTGCCGTACATGCAGTGACTTCAAACAACAGGATTTGATTCTTTTGCAGTTCTGGAGGCCAGAAGTTGGCAGTCAGTATCGCTGGGCCTACGTCAGGTGTTGGCAGTTCTGAGCTCTATCCTGGAGTGGTCTCTGGGGGAGGGTTGTTCTGGGCTTCTCTAGCTTCTGGCAGCCGCCAGCATTCCTTGGTTGGTGGTGGCATCATTCCAGTCTCTGAATCAAGTCCTGCATTGCTTTCTCTTATGTGTCTATCTCAAATCTCTGTTTTCTTCTTCTTCGTCCTCCTCCTCCTGTTGCCGCTAGTCCCAAACCCACGACTCAAGTGATCTCTAGCCTCAGCCTCCCAAGTAGTTTGGATTACAGGCATGCACCACTATGCTTGTCTATTTTTTATCTTTTTTTTTTGAGACTAGGTCTCGCAATTTTTGCCTGTCATACTGCAGGCTCATGTTGCCTGGGGTACCACAGACTCAAGCAATCCCCAGCCTCAGCTTCCCAGGTAGCTGGGATTACAGGTGTGCACCACCATGCCCAGCTGTTTTTTTGGGACTAGGTCTCACTTTGTGCCCCCAGCGGAACTTGAACCATGATCTCTGGCCCCGGCCATGGCTTCCTAGGCTGCCACCTACAGGCATGCGCCACCATGCCTGGCTCCTGGCTAATTTGTAGATACTAGGTCTCGCTATGTTGCCTGGGGTCATCTCGAACCCGTGGACTCAAACGATCCCTGGGCTCAGTCTCCCAGCGCTGGGATTACAGGCATCGCCACCACGCCTGGCTTGCCTTCTTATAGAGATACTTGTGATTGCATCTGTAAGTTCCCCATCATAATCCTTAAATCTCACCTACACCTCCCCCCTTTGTATATGACAATAATATTCACAGGTTTATAGTGATTAGGATATGGATTCTGCTTCAGGACCATTTCTCAACCTACCACAGTTCTCATAATTGAGCAGTATAGAGGCAAGGTGGGCTTCAGGTAAGGCTTGATCCAGTAGCTCATTGATGTTACTGAGGACCCAGTTCTTTGCTTTTCCCTACACCGTTGTCCTTGGTATTGGCTTCACCCTAAGTCTGCCAAGGCTTCTTCATGCCTGACGTGGAAGAAGAGAATCGTCTTCTAGAACATTCTGAATTGTTCTCTGATTGGACCAGCTGGGTCACATGGCTACCTCTGGGCTGACCATGGTGGCTGGGTATGATGAGCACTGACTGACCTACTGTCTGTCCCTGGAGCCAGGCCAGCGAGTTGTCTCCCCTGGAACCCTATAGATCCCCAAGTGGGGTTTAGTGATGACTGCCAAGGAGGCGTCGGTGCTGGGGAGGCCAGTCTTCACTGAAATCCAAGTTACTCAAGACCAGGGAGGGACCTGGGAGAGAGGACGCCTGGTTCTCCAAAGGAGGTCATGGGGCAAAGAAAACATGAGTTGGGGTGGTCCCCAAGGGAAAACTTGGGGTGGGTAGGGAGAAGCTCAGGTCCCAGAAGAAGCCTTTGGGATGTTGCAGGATGAGTGGAGTGTGTGACTAAGGAAGGGGCATACTTGAACTTGAACTCTTGTTCATATTTTTATAATTGGTATGGCTTTTTAAAATTTTTTTTAAAAATTTTTAAAAAATTTATTTTTTAATTTTTTTGGTATGGCTTTTTTTTTAAATAAAACTTTCACTTTGGGGTAATTTTTTTTTTTTTATTGAGACTAGGCTTCGCTATTTTTGCCAGTGGAACCGCAGGCTCATGTTGCCCGGGGTACCACGGACTCAAGCCATCCCCAGCCTCAGCTTCCCAGGTAACTGAAATTACAGGTGCACGCCACCTCGCCCAGATAGTTTTTTGGAACTAGGTCTCACTACAAGCCCCAGGCAGGACTCGAACTGCGATCCCTAGCCCCAGCCGCTTCATAGGCTGAAGCTTACAAGCACGAACCACCGTGCCCGGCCCCACTTTGGGGTAATTTTATATTTACAGAAAGGTTGAAAAGATTGTACAGAGATTCCATAGCTCCCCTCCCTTCTCTGCACAGTTGACATCTGACGTGGTTGTGGAACATTTGCAAACCTAAGAAACCACATCGCTACATGACAATTAGCGGGACTCGATGATTCCATACCACCAGCTTCTCCACAGATGCCCTCTTCTTTCCCTCGATCCCACGTGGCACCGAGCATCATGCCACCTTCAGCACTGCTGTTCGGCAAATGTTCCTCAATCTCCCCTCACTTCTCATGACCTTGACCATTGTGGGGATTTCTGGTCAGTGTTTTGTTCCACTGTCCCTCCATTTTGGTCACTCTGATGTTTTCCTCGTAACTGGGCAGAAGCAATAGGTTGTGGGGGACAAAGGCCACGGGGGGGAAGTGACCTGCTTGTCACCTGACCCAGGAGCACATGGGGCCCACGTGACTTACTAACCTTGATTGTGGGTGTCTGTCAGCCTCTCCACTGTGAAGTCACTATTTCCCTTGGCTTATGCTTTGGAAGCAAGTAGAACCCACAGTCCAGTGGGGTGGGGGGTATACCCACCTCCTGGAGGAAGGATCAACACCACTTGGGATCTTGCCACAAGGGGGATTTGTCCTTCTCCTTCCAGGGATTTCATCCACCATTTATTCCCAGCAGCAGCAGCATGGGCCTCTGTGGTAATGACTTCATCCTTGGGCGATCACTCGAGGTTACACTACTCATTTTGCTGTGCCACCTTGCCTTCCCCACCAGATTGTCCTACCCCATCCTCTTTGTTGAGATTACCTGACTTTTGGGCCCTGGAAGATGCTTCAGCTCTTATCTTGGGTCATCCCTCCTCGGTGTTGGATCAGTCATTTCTTTAAGGAGTGGGATGCTTTTTATTGAGGGGTGGTACTTAGACACTAAGATCTGAGTGCTGGGGTGCTCACCGACTACTGTGGTGTTATTGCTGGGCCCTCCTCTTGGAAAGAGGTAAGAAACAAACACACCTGCTGTGTGACTTTTTTTTTTTTTTGGAGACTAGGTCTCGCTATGTTGCCTGGGGTACTGCAGACTCAAGTTGCCTGGGGTACCTTGGACTGAAGCAATCCCCAGCCTCAGCCTCCCAGGTAGCTGGGATTACAGGCACCCACCCCTGTGCCTGGCTGCTTTTTTGAGACCAGGTCTCGTTATGTTGCCCAGGGTAGTCTTGAACCCGCGAACTCAAGCAATCCCAAGCCTTTTGCCTCCCAGCACTTGTACAACAGTTGCACACCACCACCCTCAGCTGCTGTGTGACTTTAGGTGATGCATGAAAGTCCCTAAGCCCTGGTAAAGGGATGGTGACAGCAGTGCCATCTCATGGCACCACGGTGAATGTGGGACGTGCCTGGCCCGTAAGAAGTAGTGGCTTAATTGCTAGGTCTGCACAACCAGAGCAGGGGGCGAAGGCAAGGTGTTGAGTTCTTTGTCCCTTGAGGATTTAGCTGACTCAACAAGTTCAGGCTTAGGATTCCTGCACCAAGAGTGGACCGAAGGCCCCTGTGCCTTCTCCAGACCGGTATCTGCCTGGGGGAGCCAAGGTCAGCACCAGGTTGGCCAGGCAGAGGAGACAGGTCTCCTGCACACAGCCTGCCCTGGCGCATCTGGATCCTGGCTGGCACCTATGTCTGGTCTAAGTGCTGGGGGCTGGGACCGGGGCGGCTGGCTTTGGGGCCTTGTTGCCGGGCAGGGTGGCCAGAGCTGTGCAAGGTATACAGTGGGCCTGCATCTGCCCAGATGGGAGATCCAGGTCAGGCATCTTGGAGATGCCCCTCTCTCTTGGGGAACCCCTGTCTCTGCCCCAGTGTCTGGCTTTGGCTGCGGACCCAACTCCCTGCCCCTGCTTGCTGCTGGAAGGGGAGGAGGTGGGGGTAGGCTCGGGCAGGACAGGGCCCGTCTGGGGCAGGGGTTTTGGCCTCCGAGGCTGTCTGCTCAGCCCGACTCCAAGCCGGGAGCTCATCTCAGGAGCTCCTTCCCGGTTACCACCCCCTTCCCAGCAGCCACGAAGGGATGCTACCCCCCCAGCATTCTTATGGCCCCCAAACTCTGAACCTCCTGGGTTGAAGATTTTATCCTGAAATGAAACTGCTGAGAAAGAGGCTTATCGAGCTGCGCACATGAGGTCCCAGTGTGCGGCCTGGTGAGGCCTTGTCTAAGCTGCCCATGGGGCCAGCTCTGATTTCTTCGTCCACTTCCCCTCCCCCTCCCCCTCCCTTCTTCTC
This sequence comes from Uropsilus gracilis, assembly GCA_004024945.1. Taxonomy (NCBI): domain Eukaryota; kingdom Metazoa; phylum Chordata; class Mammalia; order Eulipotyphla; family Talpidae; genus Uropsilus; species Uropsilus gracilis. Next base: position 7,140 of record PVHY01030333.1, read on the forward strand.
TTTCCTCCTTCCTGAGGCCCTTCATCCTCACTCATTTGTGTCTCTGTGGCCCAGGGATACAGGCAGCGCCCTCGCCCTCTCATAGGTCAGTCAGATAAGTGACCGCACGGAATACAGGGGCTCCCGGACAGCCTTGAGTGCCGGCCAGGGTGGGGGCACTGCGGGCGCTCTCCTACCCTCTTGGCAGGGTGTAAGCTGGCACACTGCTTTGGGAAACAATCTGGCTGCGTCTGCTGAAGCCGAGTCCTTGCCCGCCCGAATCCATGCTTGGGTGCATGCCTGAGTCCATGCCCAAGTCCATGCCCGCCTCTCACGCAGTACTTCTGCGTCTTTCTTGGGGCACCTCCCCGCAGAACTGCATGCGCCGGGATCCCCAAGAACAGGAGTGTTCTCAGCAGGCCTTTCCTTAGTTGCCCAAATCCTACAGCCGCCCCAGTGCCCCATCCACAGTGAGATGGATGGATGGCGGCCCACTCACAACGTGGGACTGGTGCAGTCACGAGTGTAACTCATCTATGTCTTCAGCTAAAGATGAACATGAATCTAGATCAAATGTGTGAGAAGCCAGGCATAAGGGCACGCTTTCTTGGATACTTGTATTTGCAGGAAGTACAAACACAGGCAAAAGGAATTTTTTGCCCGATTCCTTCTCCCTTTCAGAAGGGAAGAGTTTCCCACCAGGCCACAGAAGAGGATAACCCCCCACGTCTCTTAGACTGAAGTTTGGATGACACTGCCTCCAGGAAGCCCACCCTGATTCCCTTGAACAGCTTGGGGAGCGGTCAGCGTGGGATAGCCTGGAGCAGGAGCAGTAGGGGTAATGGGCTGAGGGTACTGTTTGCACAGCTGTTCATTTTGGGACCAATTTATGAGTTGCCTACAGAGATTTCTGTATTTTCTCGCCTGTGAGCTGATCTTCAGGAATCTCATCAGGGTGTTGATGGAAGAAAGCCTGGGGTTGTGGGCAGGCAAATAAAAGATCAGCCAGCTCTCAAGGTAATCAGGGAGGGCTTCCTGGAGGCAGTGTCATCCAAACTACAGCCTAAGAGAGATGGGAAGCTGCTCTCTCCTGAGGCCTAGAGAGAAGCTCTTCCCTTCTGGATGGGAGGAATCAGTGGTTGGAATCTGTGACCCAACCTACTCATACTGCTGCCATGTGGGAGGGTCCTGGGACCCTTGTGTCAGTTTTTCCTGCTTTTTGTTTGCTTGTTTGTTTGTTTTTGTTTATTTTAAGAGACTAGGTCTCGCTATGTTGCCTGGGGTAGTCCCGATCCCACAGACTCAAGCGATCCCCAGCCTCAGCCCCGCAGGGAGCTGGGACTACAGGTGCGTGCCACTGCGCCCGGCTTTTTCCCTTACTCTTGATGAAGGCGGACTGGAGCAGGAGCACGCCAGAGGGATTTAGTTACTCCCCCCGCCCCCTCTCCCACCCTGGCTGGATCCAGGTTTATGCGGTGCCTGTGGCCAGTCAGACCCAGTGCCTGCCGGGCTGGTCCCCAAGCGCCTCCCACCCACCAGGACAAAGGCAGAAGGAGCCGGTGCATGTGGGACGGTGCAGCTGTCCACGGAAGCAAGGCGGCTGGCTGTGTGCGGGCCCGGGGGGGACCCCGCATCTCTCGACCCCGCATCTCCTGCGTCCAGCCCCCCCGAGCTCCCAGGCTGACCTAGACCAGCCTTTTTTTTTGGTTGGTTTGTTTGAGACTAGGTCTCACGATTTTTGCCTGTGGAACCGCAGGCTCTCGTTGCCCGGGGTACCACAGACTCAAGCGATCCCCAGCCTCAGCTTCCCAGGTAGCTGGGATGACAGGCATGCACCACCACGCCCAGCTATTTTTTTGGGACTAGGTCTCACTCTGGGCCCCCCCCCCGGCAGTACTCGAACCTTGATCCCTGGCGCCGGCCGCGGCTTCCTAGGCTACCGCTTACAGGCACGCGCCACCATGCCCGACACCAGACCAGCCTTTTTACACCCTTCAGGTAAATGGCCAGCAGAGGGGCTGCTGGGTCATCTGGCATCTTTAATTTCTTAAATGAATAGGGTCATCTCAATCCCTTGAGGGGGGGGCTGCTGCACTGTTTTCAACAGTGGTGGCACCGAGCTCCATCCCTCCAGCTGGCACAGGGGGGCTCCGGGACATCTACCAACGCTGGTTTTTTCTTGAGCTTTTGGTATTAGCTGTTCTGACCAGTGCGACGCCACCTAGTGATGTGCGACAGCCAATCTTTGCCTACGGCTGGGTGTCGGTTGTCTGTCTCTGGTGAGATGCCTGTTGAGGCCCATATTTTCAGTCGGTTTGAATGCTGTGTGCTGCCTGTTCCCTGGTCTGAGATGGTCTGTCATTTTTTTTTTTTTTTTTTGAGACTAGGTTCTTGCTATTTTTACCCATGGAACCGCAGGCTCTCGTTGCCCGGGGTACCACAGACTCAAGCGATCCCCAGCCTCAGCTTCCCAGGTAGCTGGGATTACAGGCGCGCGCCACCACGCCCAGCTATGTTTTTGGAACTAAGTCTCACTACGGGCCCCAGACGGGACTCGAACCGCGATCTCTGGCCCTGGCTGCTTCATAGGCTGAAGCTTACAGGCACGAGCCACCATGCCTGGCCTTTTTTTTTTTTTTTGAAGCTAGGTCTTGCTACGTTGCCCAGGGCAGTTCCGATCCCGGGGACTCAGGCGATCCCCAGCCTCAGCCTCCCAGGTAGCTGGGATTACAGGTGCCCACTACCACGCCCGGCTGCTTTTTTCAATACCAGGTCTTGCTATGTTGTCCAGGGTAGTCTCGAACCCATGAACTTCAAGCGATCCCAGGCCTCCTGCCTCCCAGGGCTTGGACTACAGGTGCGTACCACCAATCCCGGTGTGGCTGCCTTTTCATTTGACGCTGGTTTCTTCCGCCACACAGCAGCATTTTAGTTTGCTGGATCCCATTTGCTTACGTTCTCTCGTTTCTCTCGCTGCTGGAGACAAATCCATCTCCCTGTTAAGTGGGCATTGTTGGTCCCATTTTACAGAGAGAAAACTGAACCTCAGAAAGAGGGGCTCCGAGCCGAGCGTAGTGGCGCACACCTGTCATCCAAGCACTGGGAGGCAAGAGGCCTGGGATCGCTTGAGTTCGCAGGTTTGAGACTACCCTGGGCAACATAGCAAGACCTGGTCTCGAAAAAGCAGCTGGGCAAGGTGGCGGGTGCCTGTAATCCCAGCTACCTGGGAGGCTGAGGCTGGAGATCGTCTGAGTCTGCGGGATCGGGACTACCTCAGGCGTTTTGTCCTGGCTGTTCACTCTTCTGGAATTTTCCCCTTTGGCTCTTCCAGTCCAGCTCCCTCTTGTCATCTGGGTCTCTTCAGATGTCAGCTCGGGAACGCTTCCCTGACCAGACTCCCGTAGGCAGCCGCCCGCCCTCCCTGTCACCACACTGTGGGCTCGTGCTTATTCTCTCATTGGCCTGATGGCTGTCACCTCCCCACTGCTCTGTGAGCCCCATGAGGGCAGCGGCCTTGGACCTTGTGGCCTCAGTGCCCAGTGCAGCGCCTGGCACACAGAAGCTCGAGGAGGGGATGGGCGCCCAGCTCGGCATGGATCCTGAGTCTACTCAGACCTCCATGCTGCTCAGTTCCCGAGGCCTCTCCCCGCCCCCCAGACTCTTGGTGCCACGGGGCAGGTGCCGTGGGGTGGGCTGCCCAGCCTGAGCTGGCACTACACTGGGCACCCGCACACCAGCTCGGTCACTCAGCACCGTGACCTGGGTTTGAACCTGGGGCTCAGCTCTCACTTCCTGTCCCTGCAGACCCTCCCTGCCGCCCCTCTCCTGGGTCCTCACACATCCCCCCAGGCTGCATTTCTCCCGAGAGAAAGAGCAACGGGACAGAACAGAGGCCTGGGCCCGGGGTGCAGCGGGAGGGGCTCTGGCCAGAGAAGTGGGGGCCCTGACGTGGGGGAACTGCACGCTCCTGGGTGGAGGAAGGCGTCGCTGCGGCTCCGCCCTGAGCAGCGTGAAGAACAGGGTGAGCGCTCATCCTCTGGGTGCGGTGCCCGCCGTGCCAGGTTGACCTTTGGAAGCCACCCTCTAGCTCGTGGGGACTGGAGGCGGTGCAGGAAGCTGGTGCTGGCCCTGGGATGCTGACATCAGGGTGGGGGAGGGCGCAGAGAGGCCCAAGGGGCCAGAGGCTGGGCCTGCTTATCTGCGCCAGTCAGGACCCTGGGCAGTCTGAGGTGCCCTCGGGCTTCCGAAGCAGGACCCAGGGAGGTGAGCCCGGGAGGCGGGGCCAGGGCCTTGGGGCCTGCTTTGCCACAGACAGTTCGCACCGCTCTAGTCACTTCCCTTTTCTGAACCCCGATTCTCCCACCTGCTAAATGTGGCCGATAGGAGGGGGGCACCTGACAAAAGGACTTGAAGAGGGGGTACCCTCCCGTGTCACAGTACAACGGCAGTGTGGCTGTCTTCGTCCAGCCTGTGCAGCAGGAATGAGGTCACTTCATCCTTACAGGAGACTATTTTTGTCACCCATCCTACAGTTAAGGCGTCGGAGGCTAGGAGAGATGACACGTTTGCCTGAAGTCACAGCCGACTTAAATCCCCATCCGACTTTAGTCCAGTGTCCCCCTCCCTACGATGGGCGGCCTCTGGTGGACTGATGAGGCACTTTGCTAACTGTAAAGTGATGACTACATCCGGGTCATCCTTTGATGATTTATGATAATTTATGATACTTGCTCTTCATTACCCGGTTTCCCCAGTGGGAGCCACGGCCTTCCAAGTCCTGCCACCAGGGGGCAGCAGAGCCCAGGAATGAGACAGGGTTTGGCAGTGCCTGAGGGTTGGCGATGCCTGGCAGAGGATGCAGCTGCTGTGAAGAGGAGCCCAGGAGTCTCCTGGTCTCAGCTCTGAGAGGATGCGTCAGGACCACCTCTTTTGCCCCCTTGGTCACAGCCTCCAGGGCAGCAACATGATGGGGGTGTCGCCATCCCCACGCCCCCTCCGGTCCGTCAGCACCTTACGGGCAGTGCTCCGTGACTTCTTTTTTTTTTGAGACTAGATCTCGCTATTTTTGCCCGTGGAACCTCAGACTCACAGGGTACCACCGACTCAAGCGATCCCCAACCTCAGCTTCCCAGGTAGCTGGGATTACAGGCGTGCGCCACCACGCCCAGCTGTTTTTTTGGAAACGGGTCCCACCATGTTGCCCCGAGCGGGACTCGAACCGCAATCCCTGGTCCCTGCCACGGCTTCCCAGGCTGCTGTTTACAGGCACGTGCCACCGTGCCCGGCCAGCTCCGTGCCTTCTTTGGGGCGCACCGCACTCTGGGTTCATTGATGTAGGGGCTCCTGTGGGGGTGTCCAAGCCGGAGCCCCTTCTGAGACATCCAGAAGGCGGCGTGGCGGACGAGGGAGGATTCTGGAGACGGCCGGGTGCCCATCTGCGGAGGCTCAGGAGGCCACCCCTGGGGCCGGCGGCGCCTCAGTCTTTGTCTGGCTCCGTGAGGAGGAACCCGAGCCTCAGAGAGGGCCGCTGACTGCCTGCGGTTACGCAGCAAATAAGAGACAGCGACTGGGGACCCGGGACCCTCGGTCGTGCCAGCCACCGTCAGCCTCGAGGCCAGGTCGGGCTGGCAGCCTCCCATTACCACCGCGGCCGGGAGCTGGCAGGTGATGGTGGGCGCCTGAGCGCGGGCCCCGGGCCCTGCAGACTGCTCCTGGAGCGGCTCCCGCCCCCTCGGCCGTGCCATGCGCCACGCCGTGCTGGTGCTGGAGGCCACGGGGGAGGGATAGCCACAGATCAGCCCCTCGCCCTGGCGCCCCCGGCCCCCCACGCTAGAGCCGGGGCTAAGCATCGGCCTGCGCACGGGGGAAGGCTTGGAGCCCCCTGGGGCGCTGCGAGACTCAGCGAGGATCCCCAGGCGCCCCCGGCTCTGCTCCTGCCAGCGTCGCCCTCGGTCTCCTTCCGGGAGCCTCTGCCCGCCTCTTGGCTCCCGCCCTGCTGGGTGTGGAGATGATGCAGTCGGTGGCAGCTCAGCCCCTGATCCCATTCTCCCCCCCGGGGTGTGATCCGTGCCTCCTCCATCCGCCCCCCTCGCCTGAGGACTGGGGGTGCTTCTATCCAGCCCGTCCGCTTCACCCCAAGTCTTCGTCCCCCCTGGCCAAGAGGATGCCCGAGGCCCAAGTCTGTGGTGGCCTTGAGCACCCCTAGAGCCATGACACAGTGGCGCCAAGCTCCCCAAAGGGTGACACCAAATGGTGTCACACGGACCGAGCCTCCGCACCTGTCTCCACCTGCCCCCTGGGGTGGGGCGCCACCCGGCGCTGGGAAGGCAAGTGTGGACGTGCCCCGGGAGGCTGCGCGCAGGGCGGGGTGGGGGGCCCCGCTGGTCACTTTCCG
>PVHY01030334.1:0-13508 GCA_004024945.1 Uropsilus gracilis
GACACCCATAACTCTTATGTTTCCTCTCTTTGAGGAATCAGACAGATCTCTGACTTTTTCTTCAATTTTCTTACCTTGTGTCTCTCTTTCCCTGTCTTTCTTCTTCCTCTCAATTTCGGTGTCCTCCAGGGTACTTACTCGTTCTTCAATTTCATCCAGTCTGCTTTCGTAACTTTTCCCTGCATTTTTGAGTTCTTCTTAATGTGCTGTTTATATTGTTGAATTGTGTTAAGTTTTTAAAATACTGTGAATATTAACCCTTTATTGTGTGAATATCTTCTCTGATCCCTAGGGCATCTTTTAAAAATCTTTCTGTATTTTCTTTTGCTGCATAAAAGCTTTAAGATCATCCCAATTGTTTACTTTTTTATTTCCTTTTCCATACAAATCATCTCCCAAAACATCCCTATCATTGGATGAAATGTCAATGTTTTCTTTTATATATTTTAGTGTTATAGGTTTTATATAGAAATCTTTAATCCATCTGGAGTTTTTTTTTTAATGTGTGTATTTTCATGTGTAAAGAGTGGTCCCATTTCATTCTTTCAGGTGTGACTTTCCAAATTTTACCAGCACCATGTATTAAAGAGACTGTCCTTTCCTGCATCAGGTGGTCCTAGTTGCTTCACCATAAATTAGGTGCTAGTATAATAATGGGTTTGTTGATGGACTTTCAATTCTATAGCCCATTGATCTGTGCATCTATGTTTGTCCCAGTACCATACCATTTTCAGTATTACTGTTTTATAGTAAAATTTAAAGTCAGGTGACATGATACCTCTGTTTCTCTCCCTTTTTGTTTTCAGACACTTTTGCAATTTAAGCCCTTTTACAATTCCATGTGAATTTAGCCTATCTTGTTCAATTTCTTTAAATTCAATTGAGAGTCTCAAGAGTTCTCCTTGAAGCCCGGCACGGTGGTGCGTGCCTGTAAGAGGCAGCCTAGGAAGCTGTGACAGGGACCAAGGATCTTGGTTTGAGTCCCGCTCAGGGCAACGTAGCGAGACCTAACTCCAAAAAAGTAGCTGGGTGTGGTGGTGTGTGCCTGTAAACCCAGCTACCTGGGAAGCCAAGGCTGGGGATTGCTTGAGCCCGTGGTATACCAGGCAATGTGAGCCTGCGGTTCCACGGGCAAAAATAGCAAGACCTAGTTTCCAAAAAAAGGAGTTCTCTTTGTATAGCTAATCCTGAGGTATTTAATTCTTTTTAGAGCAATTATAAACGGAGTTATTTTCTTGATTCCTTTTGTTTCTTGTACATTGTTTTGTATGTGATAAAAAACTCTGGAATTCTACAGGCTGATTTTGTAATCTGCCACTTTGTTTTATTCAGCTCTTGTTTCTAATAATGAATCTTTAAGTAAAACCTTTAGCATTTTCTATGTATTGCGTGATGTTTTCCACATAGTTTCACTTCTTTTCTGACTTTAATTCCTTTTATTTCCTGTTTTTGTCAAATAGCTCTGGCCAAATTCTCTCATAGTCATTTAAACAGTAGTGGTGGCAAAGGGCATTACTGTCTTCTTCCTAATCTTAAGGGGAAAGCTTTCCGTTTTTCAACATTTCATTCTTCTTCAAGCTGTTGGTTTGTAAAATATGACCTCTTTTACAGTATGTGAGTTCTTTCTAGTACCGTATTTTAGAGTTTTTAAATTAAGTGGATTCTGTATCTTATCAAATGCTTTCTCTACACCTGTTGATAATATCATGTGATTTTTTTAATCTTTACTTTTCTTGATATGATGCATTACAGTGATTTATCATTATTTATTGATTTATTTATATTAAACCATCATTGCATCCTTGGGATAAATTCCACTTGATCATAATATTGAACATTTGTTATATGACTACAGAAGGAACGTCCTATACTCAGGCAAAGTGTGGGCATGATTTACCACCTTTAGTTTCTCTGACCTTATTTTCTTCATCAACCTGTATTTTCCAATCCCTGCCTAGAAAGAACCCCCTTTCATAGTCATTTGCCTTCCATTAGCCCTGCCTCATTGCCTCATATTAACTAATTACACAAAGCCTTCACTTAAAGAACAAAACTTGGGGTGTCATTCCTCTCTCTTCTAGTTTCTGAATATTTCTCTCTATGCCGTCACATCCTAAATGTGACTTTCTTCCTAAACTTCACTCTATGAAAGTTACCATTCTCCCCTACTAATGTGCTTTTAAATTTCAATATTTTATATCTCATAAGTCATATTCATTCATGAATTGTCAGTTGTGTTCTTTGCTTTGGATGCTCAGACATGAATTTTGGGAAATTTCTACTTTTTACTATCCACTGCCTTTACTAATTGCCTTGCCTACGTTTCTTGTTCTTTCTGTTCTACTGCTTCCCACTCCATCTTAAAATCTTAAGTGGCAGAGGAGGGAAGGCATCCCAGAAACCATTTACCTATGTAAGGAATTAAAAAAATTAGAAAAAATAAAAATAAAAAATTTTAAAAAGTTATTTTTTTTAAAGTTGCAACGTAGAAGGTAAGCGCAGAGCCAAGAACACAGTCTTGCTCCCCTGCCTGCTCTGTGCTCTCTTAAGCTATCCAATTAGGCTAAAGCTGGAGTGAGTAATCACTGGGGCCTCAGCACCCCAGTTTGAAAGCAGACACACCCCTTATTAGCAGTAAACCTCAAGCAAGTTACAGAATCTCTTTGAACCTTAATGCAGCCATTTGTAAAATGCAGATAACAATAAAAATATTTGCATCCAAGATGAAGAAATGCCTTCAATGTGCCCATTGGGTGTCTGTCATGCAGTGAGTGAGGAATGAGTCATGTAGGGAAGTTACTCTGTGATGTAGTATGGCTTGTGGTCTTTTCCTGGTTGCTTACAATACCAGCAGGTAGCCCATTCTAAAGAGATATTAGACTGTCTTGTGCACTAATAGAATTTGTTTTTTTCATGTATTCAGCAAATATTTATTAAACATATAGGTTTCATGAGCTAAGTTTCAGTGCTCGTAGTTGGTTAAACCATATAGTATGCACAGTATAGAAGATGAAGCTGCAGCTTAAGAGGTTCAGAAGCCAATGTAAACTAGTTGAATTACATGTATTTCCAAGAATAGCCTCCAAAGCAGTGGATTTCAGTGGGAGAGGGACTGAATTGTTTATCCCCAATGAACACTGACCAAAGGGTACATACACACACATTCACACACACACACACACACACACACGGAACATGCTGCATAGGTAGTCTGGATCTCTATGCATTGTGTCAATGTGTAGGGGAAGTTCAAGAATAGAAGACACCTAACTGGGAAGGAAAACTAAATGGGGAAGTGGAGAACAGTTTGAAGGAATATTCGTCTTATTTGTTATGTTTAAATTTTTACATAGAGAAGTGTTTCATATACAGAACATATAGATAATTTTTTAATGAAAGATATAATAATAATGTGGCCATGCCAAGTCTTCTGGGTATCCAATTGCCACAGAAACTTGTGAATTCTGACTTCCAACAGGGATTCGATTATTAGCTTAAAACATTTTTTTAAGTCAAGCACACAGAAGGTGGCTCTAATTTCAGCCTCCTCATTGTCTCTTTCCCAGAGGCATATTTATAACAGCACACCTACAGGAAGTTCTAAATTTACCAGTTAGGAACCTGCGAACACTGACAGGCAACCACCAGCGGCTGGGTTGGGTAGGCAGACCCTGGGATGAACTACCCCCTCATCCCCCAAGCCTGGCACCAGCAACAACAATGCTCATCCTTCCACCGGTGCAAGTCTCAACAATGCCAGCCTTGAGGAAAAAATAAGAAGGTCCTGGTCACACTTCTTACCTCCAATAATTGGGGTCCTGAAGAGCTAAGCTCCCTGCACAAACTGACTCTGTGACTGGCAAAAGAGATTTTGAGGTGCCTGTGAAGCACAGGGCATAATGCAATACACTGAATTTATTGTATCTTTAGAAGAAAGGTGTTCTCTGTGGGGTATGTGAACTGATAACAAGTGATTGCGTGTATAAAATTGCATGTCTCAAACTGTAATCCCAGCTACTTGGGAGACTGAGGGTAGGGCTCACTTGAGTCTGCAGGTTCCAGACAACCCCAGGCAACATAGTAAGACCTAGTCTCTAAAAAAAAAAAAAAAAAAAAACTGTATAACAGAGAGCATAAATAATATATTTCTTATATTATATGTTTCACATATATGCATAATTTGGGGTTAGATACACACATACAATATGTACTTTTTAATTGTCTATTAATTCTACATTTAATACAATACATTGTATCTCCAATTAATGTCCCAATTATAAATTTTAAAGGGTGTCCACAATTAAATATATTATGATCAGCAGCAGGGTATAGAGTTATAAATGGCATACTTGCGATGATCCATTTATGCGCTAGTTTTAATATATGGTTTATAGTGAAAAAAATAAACAAAAGCCTTGAGGAAAGTCAAAACAAGCTAATTACCAAACTGAAGCACACAACTTTGGGGGGGGGAGGGGGGAAGGAAGGGAAGGGGGGGAGCAAATCCTTGAGAATACAATGTTGTGAAATTTATATATAAATTAAAAATATATATATGGTTAGAAAAGAATGATTGAACAAGGGACACGCAAAAGTGTGGAAAATCTGAGGCACCCTCTTACTCTGACCCCTAAGGTTACCATTGACCACACCCAAGCTGTGACTCTGATGGAAATTTCTCCATTTCTCCCATCCACCTCATCAACACCCACAACAATCATTAATTACTAGATGCCAGGCACTGTTTCATGAACCTGATACATAGTAACCTGTCCAGAGCAGTAACCTGCAACACCACTGTAAATAATGTGAACTCCAATTGAATCCTAAGAAACTGTGCCTAACCAGTAAAATGCTTTGAAAACCACAACTTAAAACCCCCCATCTAGATATGACCTCTGATGAGACCTTTGCTGTCAGCCTTCAATCCCGATCACCTCGGAAGACAAAGCCCCTGCCTAAAATCCAGTCTTCCGCCCTCCATGTTAAATGTGGCACTTTCTTTGAATTTACATCAGCTGCCCTTGTGCAGCTCTGGCTACCTGATGGGGCAGTTTTACAGGCAGTAGACTTCAAATCTACCTAATGAGATGTCTTGTGATTGACAGGTTTCAAAAGGAAGAAGAAAGCGTTTTCATTTTGTGTATTACTGCTCCTGCTTTGAAAATTGTGGTGGATAATGGAGCTTATGATATTCTAACTGTACTTCAACAAGATAACACGTTTATACTTAAACCCATCCATAGACCAAGGAATGGGGATTTACACAACATATTATCTAGTATCTAGCTACAGGTGATTTACTGTCGTGCCCTGAGACATCGTTGAGGCACAAGATGGATAGTAATATTATATTGTGGTATATATCCTGTTCGCATCAGGCCTCCGTAATAAAAGCCCAACAGCAATCTACAGAACCTGTCTTAAATCTGCCACCTGAGTTACTGATTGTAAAATAAAATGATCAAAGTGCAGGTTATCTCTCTACTGCCATCCCCTGAGAGAGTGGTATGCAAAGAACTTCCTCCTTTTTATTTATTTACATTCAGTCAACAGAAACATAAATTAAATTAAAAACCTTCGTGTTATGTGGACTGAATAAAGCACACTTAATATGTTGCTAAGTAGATTTCCTTCTAGATATTACAGACTACTACTTGTATTACATGTTTACCCAGTGTACCTTTTGCTACTTACTGACAACAAATAAGCTTATAAAAATAATAGACTAAAGTGAATTTTGCAAGCCAGCAGTTTCACATGCTACAGTCCTGCTGAGAACAATTTTTAGCAAGTTTTATTTGACATGTGAAATCTAGTATTCCTACAAATTGATTTCATTTACAAAAATTTCTTGAGGATGCAATGGAAATAGGCCAACAAAAAACAAGTTAACATTGCATAGAGAAATCAAATGAATTTTAAACAACACTTTTTGTCATTATACTCCAGTAATTGTAAGAACAATTAAAGACCAAAGTTCCTGTGAAAATGGATGTCCATGTGTGTCAGATAATGCCAAGTTACAAAGAAAGGTACAAGGGCTGGGCTAAGTCTTCCTCTTTTTTTTTTTGAGACTAGGTCTCGCTCTTTTTGCCTGTGAGACTGCAGGCTCACATTGCCCAGGGTACCACAGACTCAAGAAATCCCCAGCCTCACCTTCCCAGGTAGTTGGGATTACAGGTGCACGCCACCAAGCCCAGCTATTTCTTTGGGACTAGGTCTCACTATGTGCCCCTGGCGGGACTCGAACCGCGATCCCTGACCCCAGCCACGGCTTCCTAGGCTGCCACCTACAGTCATGCACTACCATGCCCCGGCCCATCCTCTCTTCTAAATGCCTCTACTTTTACAGTCTCAGGTGAAGGTCAAAAGAATTCTTGGGGGGAGAAAGAAGAGCCTGTACTTTGACCATATTGCTGTTACATGCACATGCTCTCTTTATGATTCCTTGGTTCCTGAGCTAAGCCGTCTAGTGATGCCCATGTCAGTGAATTATAATAATCAGCTATATACTTTTCATCTATAAATATTAATTATATAATATGTTCATATATATAACACAATATAAAATATGTTTATGTATATTATATATGTGCCTTATAAAGTAGAAAAAGTATATATAATGTAATATAATATGTATGATGTTTTTTTCTTTTATTTTTTTAATTATTTTATTTTACATTGTTATCTACCCCGGGGTTCTCCCACCCCCTTATCACCCATGACCCATCATCTTAGTCTTTTGTGTCCCTCCCAGTCCCATTTCCCCGCCCCCATGCTCCATGCTTCAATTTTGTTGAGTTAGTTTTAAATTTTTCTTGTTTGTTTGTTTGTTTTCCCTTTATCCCTCATATACGTGAGACCATCATTGTTTCTCTTTTTCTTTCTGACTTTTTTATGCTAACGTGATTCCTTCTAACTTCATCTACGATGCTATGAATGACGTAAGTTTGTCTTTTTTGATTGATGAATAATATTCCATTGTGTATATAATATGTTTACTTACTGTCTTCCCACCAGGCTATAAAGTCCTTGAGAAAAGAAATAGTCTTATTTACCCCATGTCTCCAGCACCTAGCCTAGTGCTCAGTATGGAGTAGATACTCTGTAAATGGTTGATGAAATTGAAAACTGTAACATATTGTCTTGAAAAGATGAGAGAGAAATGTGGAGGGGGCAAGGGCAATAAAGTCATATTTGATCACTTCTGTGGAAATGAGAACTGATTATATGTAGATACAACACCTAGAGTTGTTTTTTTTTATTGATTATATATATTATATCTTTACATACACCAAGTTTCTCCCACCCCCATGTTACCCCTGAAACCATCATCTTAATCTCTTGGGCTCATCCCTCCCTGATATCCCCTTCTCTCCCTCCCCCTCCTTTGCTGTATGCTTTATTTCTGTTGTCAGTTTGTTAGCTTTAATTTTTCCTCATCTTCTTGTTTATTTTCCTTGTATCCCACATGCAAGTGGGATCATCCAGTATTTGTCTTTTACTTTCTGGCTTATTTCTGCTAGCATGATTCCTCCTATCTCCATCCATGTTGCCATTAAGGACATGAGTTTGTCTTTTGTTTGTTTGTTTTTCATGTTTATTCATTTTATAATTAAGTTTGTAGTAAATATAAATCATCAAATTAAATTTAATTTCTTTTTTAGCCTGTTCTACTTTGTTACAACTTCTATTCACTAGAAGATGCTCCTATATATCAAGTTCTAATCCTTTCCTGAAACTCACAGTTTCCACACTCTGAGGATTGCCTTTATCTGAAATGCAGTGGATTATACAGCCATGGGAGATTTATTTTTATATTAAATAATTTATTTCTATATTAATTTCACATCTTTGTAATCCCTGGGGTTCGCCCTCCACCTTCCCTCCCTGACACTGTTCCCATCCCCCCCCCCCAGTTGTGTACTTCAGTTTGGTTGTTAGCTTGTTTTGACTTTTCCTCATGACTTTTTGTTTATTTTTCCTATGTCCCATATATTAGTGAAACCATTTGGTTACTGTCTTTTTCTTTCTGACTTGTTTCTGCTAATATGATTTCTTCTAAGTACATTCATGTTATCATAAAATTGTCAAAATTGTCATTTTTAATTGATGAGTAATATTCCATTGTGTATATGCACCACATCTTTTTCATCCAGTCATCTGTTTTGGGACATTTGGGTTGTTTCCATGTCCTTGCAATTATAAATAGTGCTGCAGTAAACATCCGGGTACAGCTGTCCCTTTGTACAAGCATTGAGTTCTCCTTTGGGTAGATTGTGATACATAGAGTTTTTTAGGGTCAATTATTGAACCTCTTCCTTTCCAGCTTAAACCAGTCATTTCATTCTTTCATCTACTTAGCAAATATCTATTGAGTGCCTACTATGTGTTCCACAACCACTGTCTACTTCAGCAGATAGTGAACACTATCCTTTGTCAAGATTTCATATCAGATATGCTAACAAGAGTTGGGCTTTGAGCTAACCCATGGAATATTTTAATCTTATGATTAAATATATCTTGCTATTGACTAACTTCATTCTTCTTAAGACTCCAAGGCTTACTCTAGCACACAATTGGCAACATAACCACATCTTCTGAAAGTTCCAGTTTTATTTGACAAATTAGTCAGCAATATGCTAAGTGCTAATTACATGCTAAGACCCTGAAGTAGACCTTGGTTTCCCTCATTTCATATCAGATGAGAGACTCTGGACAGGGTTCTTAATATGTTTTTCTTGATTCTATGTTCAATGTCTCATTTTTCCTCAACAAATAATACCACCTCTACTGTGATCAAGAGAAAGTGGGAATAAAATTGAAATATCTTGCATTCTTAGTCTCAAAACATCATGCTAAATTGACCACTCACATAGTTTATAAAAATGTTTGTCTTTTCAATCAATTACAGAGAAAATCCCAATAACTGTTAAATAAAAATACTGTCTACTAAAATTAAGGTAAATGTCTTTTTGACTATATAAAACATTTGACTTCTTTCTTTCCCAATTACATGTGATTTCTATACAGAGGGAGGTTTTTCAGTCAAATGTGACTCTAGAAAATGATACTACAGCTTTGCTTATAAGAAGACTAAAAGGTTTTTCCTTGCCATTTCCCCTTATTAAACTGCCAGAGGCATCTCTTTCATAGTCTCTTAAAAGCAGGCTTGTATACTTATAGGTCAAAGAAGAGAAACACCAAAATTAGAAGTGAAAAATATTCATTTGCTCTGTCTATATTACAACCAGGACAGTATTATTCCTCTCAAGGAACTTTCTGATTATAAATGTCATAATTGACAATGAATCCAGCATTTAGCTTAAAAAGATGAATAACAATTGAACAGTTCTCCATCAAAATGGATAATAGTCTCAGCATTAGTGCAATAGGTCCTATTTAAAATTCAGTGTTATGTTTTCCCTTTTGTTAATTAATTCTATCCTGATTCATCCAGTATTTTCCTTTCATTTATACACCTAAATATGAAGATAAGTATTGTCATCATTTCCAACTGTAACAGGTTGTCTTTTGGCCATGACTTAACCACACAATATACTCCATAAATCTTTGTTCATAAATCAATGTCTCCTTCCCCATTAATCATTTTCATTATTTATCTCTGGGTTCCTTCCAAGACCGCCAACATAGCTTGTTGATTTAGGTGCTCAGAACTGAATACAGTTGTCTTCGGGTAATTTCAGCCACACTGGAATGAAAGAACACAGCCTCTTCCCATTGCTGTTACAATATCACCTCAAACAGTTCCTGTTCTCTCGCTCTCTTCCATTAGTCAGTATAAATGTGGCCACCTTTCATCTGGTCCTTCCCCCTTAGGGGGTTACTCACAACCCCATTTCTCCAGATTCCTTTCTCTTCCACAGTGGATGCTTGCAATGTGATTTTCGCCAGATATTTGTTTGCATCTTTCTGAAAGCAATTTTTTTATTTTTTTCATCCCATATTTCTGAATTGTTTTAGTCTTTTTCAACCAAACTGCTGTTCATAGCCTGGCCATTTATCAAAATTTATAACACCTCCCAATTTAGTTTTCTCAACAAATGGCATTAGTATTCTGTTTAGTTCTTCTTTGGATTAGTAACAAATGCATAAAATAAAGATGATGCAAAGTCACTAGGAGACAGACCATCAGAACTCCAGATAGTGCATTGTAGTTACCTTCCCTGGTCTCTACAAGCCCTTGCACTGCATAAGCACAGTGGTATCGAGATTCCATGACACCAGCACATCCAGGAAAACTGTATAGAAGGCAAACTCAATGTTTTCATTCAAGTCTGAATATAATGCAAATCTACTCTGTAACCTTTACTGGTCCTTCGCTCCTCTAAAATGTGACCTTGCTTTAGATGGTGTTGGGTGTTTGGGTTGATTTGAATTTAGCATTTAACTTTATTTAGCTTGGGATTTGTTCTGGCCAGGTACTGTGCATTCCTCCCTCAGAGGATGCTATTGATGTGACACATTTGTGTTGTATCAAATGCACGCCCAGGAGAGGCATAGAGGGTACTGGAAATAGCTCAAAATGTGTAACAGGTAGAACATTCTCCAAATGCTCTGGTGGGGTTCATAGTCTTGGGTTCAGTGTCTCCATCAGAAAGCCCTTTGGGCAGCTCCTGGAGTTGGAAGTTAACCTGTCACTGTTCTGGAAGAGTCCCTCTTACAGATTCTACTCCCAGGGTTTACCTTAAGACTCTAAACTTGCCAACTTGATCGACATACTGTCACAAAATTGGCCAGCCTCATGGAGAAAAAAAAGCTTTGTAATGAACAGTCAACAGTTGTGTGTTCCATCTCTAAGGGACATTATTATTCATAACATAATTTCTATGATCAGCTCCTCCCAGCACAAGGTGAATGGGACACCTGGGTAAAGCAATCTGGGGCATTCTGGGTTAAATTCATGATCCTACAGAACTGAACTATAGTGCAAGAGAGGGGAAGGAGGGAGAAAACAGGGAGGGAGAGGGCACAAAAGATTAAGACAATTAATGGATGATAAGGAGATGGGAGAACCTTGGAGTAGACAATGATGTAATATATACGTATATATATGCAATCAATAATAAATAAATAAATAAATTCATAATCCATAGAATGAGAATATAATTTTTTAATCTTCTTAATTGATTGCACATATATATTTTTAACATAACTACTATATATATATATTACATTATTGTCTACTCCAAGGTTCCCCCACCAGCTTATCACCCATGAACCATCTTAATCTCTTGTGTTCATTCCTTCCCCGATTTTACCCTCCTCCCCATCTCTTGCTCTGTACTTCAATTCTGCTGACAGTTTTAAATTTTTCTTAACCTTTGTTGGCTTGTTTTTCTTATACCCCTCATATGAGACCAAGAATATAATGTTTTTTATATATTTTTATAAATAAATATTTTTAAAGAGAAAAATATGGATGTTTACATCAATTTGCCTTTTTTAGCAGTTTATGTTAAATAGACAATTTTTTTTGGCTTTTACTAATCTTTCCTTGAAGAAAATTAATGAAGCTATAGCTATTTTTCAACATACACTATAACAACTGATTGGTGTATTGTTGACAAAATCCTCCAAATTTAAGTATATTGTGACTATAGGTGTAAGCCTCACCACATTTAAGCTATTTGCTTTTATCTGTTCCCCTCCATTTACCTTAGAGTCTTTTGCTCTAATTTTTGCCATTCTAGTACATCTTTTTAGATATTTCTAGGCCACCTTTCAAGTTATAATTGTGGGAATGCAGACCAAAACAAGGAACTCATAAAAATAAGAACAAAAATAGATTTTACAAAGTCCACAGACAAAGTCCACCCATCAAAATGCATGTATGCTCCATGGTAAGCTGTGTGGAAGACTCTTAAACTGTTGAAAATAGAACTCCCGTTTGATCTAGCAATCCCACTTTTAGGAATCTACCCAAAGATTGCAAAAACTCTAATCCAAAAAGACACCTGTACCTGAATGTTTATTCCAGCACCATTTCCACATCCTGGTTGGATATGGAAGCAACCCAAATGCTCCAAAATAGACGAATGGTACAGAAAGCTGTGTATATGTACACAATGGAATACTATTCATCAATCAAAAAGGACAAATTTTATGTCATTCACGGCAATATGGATGGAGTTAGAAGGAATCATGCTAGGAGAAATAAGCCAGAAAGAAAAAGAGAAACACTGAATGGTCTCACTTATATGAGGGACAAAGGGAAAACAGTCAAAAAGACATGAAAAATTTTAAGCTAATTCTTAGCAAAATTAAAGCACAGAGCATGAGGGAGAGGGGGGAATCAGGGATGGAAGGGGCACAAAAGACTAAGACAATGATTCACTGATGATAAGCTGGTGGGAAAACCCTGGGGTAGATAACAATGTAAAATAAAATACATACTATAAAAACAAATTAAATTAAAATAAAATAAATAAAATAAAATGATGATTACGGGGTGGGGAGGAATGCATGTGTGCTGTTCAGAGATGAAGCTCAAACTCAGTATCTAGTCACACTTTGCATATGGATCTAAAAATAAATATCAGGCCAGTAAGTATGAAATGAAGCAAGGTCTTCCTCCAGGTCCTTGTTTAGAGGTGTCACAATGGAGCCTACAGAAAGACAAAATGACTGAAAATTTCTGTAGAATAAAATAAGAAACTTAAGACCACGTGCCCCTGACACCTCGAGTGACTCCAGATACCACCTGTCATTTCCTAGTTAGTTAAGTACAGCTCATGAAGCTAATGTCCATTATACTTGTTTCTTGGAGAAACATATAACACATTTTAGGTGGCTGGCCATCAAAATATTTTTTTTTATTTTTGTTGCTTAAGATAACTAAATTATTTTTAGAAGGCCATCTAGAGCAACTTGATAAACTTTTCTATAAGTGGCAATACAGATCGCCTGTCCTCTTTGGCACTTACACAGCGGTGCCTGACCCCTTGAGAACATTATTTCCTCAGGAACAGGGACTGTTTGCTTCTGTGTGGTTGGGCTCTCAGCACATAGAAGGAGAGTTTAGATACCTGGACTTTTCAGTTGAAAACATCTCAGAAATCACTCTAATCCAACTCATTTATTTTACAGAAGAATTACTATATGTGCTAGCATTTTCTTAAAAGTAATGTCACTTGGCCGGGCATGGTGGAGCGTACCTTTAATCATGGCTTACAGAAGTGAGGCTGAGGCTAGGAATTGCTTGAGTCCACAGGTTCGAGACCCGCCTGGGGGTTTGAGACCCGCCTGGGGCAACATAGAGAGATCTAGTCCCAAAAAATAGCTGGGCATAGTGGCGCATGGTTGTCATCCTAGCTACCTGGGAGGCTGAGGCTGGGGATCGCTTGAGCCCATGGTACCCCAGACAAGGTGAGGCTGTGGTTCCCGGGGCAAACAGAGTGAGACCTAATCTCAAAAAAAGAAACCAAGGAAGGAAGGGAGGGAGGGAGGAAGGGAAGGAGGGAAGGAAGAAGGGAAGGAAGGGA
>PVHY01030335.1:0-13516 GCA_004024945.1 Uropsilus gracilis
GGAGGGGAGGGGAGGGGAGGGGAGAGCACAAGGAACATGGGAGCTGGATCACCAGGGCTGGAGTGGTTGGAGAACTACTGGGACTATACTTGTGGGGAGAAATCAAACACGGTTCAAAAATGAACAATATAAGAAAATAAATAAGTACATTAATATTTTAAAACATTTGATTTGGTAATGAAAAGGAAAAGAACATAAGAAGACCAAGATGACAAAACTCAGAGGGAACCAAACCCGCTAGCATCTTGATTTTGGAGTTCTAGAGTCCAGGAACTGTGAGAAACTGAAGTTTTGTTGCTAAAACCACCAGTTTCAGATACATTTCTTATAGCAACCTAAACAAATAAATATAGTAGGTAAGTCCAGGCTTCCTGGCAAATATTCCCCAGTTCATTCCAGACAGTGTCTAGTTAATTTCAGAACTGAGACATTTTCTCCCACCTCATCATCACTACACCTTTCAAAGCAACCCTGTCCTTTAACACTTCCAGAAATCTTTAGAGCATTAATACTAAGCTCGGAGTATTTTCTGGTAACAAGGAATGATAAAAATAGAATAATACTGAGGTTAACTCAGAAATTACTACAGAGAATTGATGTGGTGCAGAGAAATTACAAAAATACATCAAAGTAGTTGAACTAATCCCCTCGTTTTGAAACTACCTACCATGCTTTCTTTCAGGCACTTCATCCCACAGATCCTCATGACAGCTCAATTATTTCCCTACTTCTTAGGTGAAGATATTGACGTTTAGAGAAGCAAAGTGACTGCCAAGGGCACCGGGTGGGTTGGTAACCATACCAGTACTTGGACCCAGGTCTCCTCTCCAAATCACTTAATAAATATGTCTCCACTTTCATTAGAAAGAGGGAAAGGCGGGGGGGAGGGGGTGTTTACTGAGAGCACACAGTTATCACATTTCTTTCTGAAGGTGCCAGAATAGTAAGAACCTTTCCCCTATTTGTCATATATAAATTATTACTCCTTCCCTAGTGAGCTGGTAATTTGTCTTTTTATAGGGATTGATTGGAGGTAAGATTAGAAATCTGGTTTTCAGCCAAAGAGCAACACACTTCATGAAAGATACAAAGACTCTGAATTCTAAAGTAAGCAAATTAACTAAAAACTAAATGAAGACTTTGCAAAGTCTTTAAGGAGAAAGAGAGGGAGAAAGAAGAAAAAGGGGTTGTTTAATTTTAGGCAAATTAAATATAAGTCAAATAAATTAAAACTACAAAGTAGATAAACAGTGAGAATTTACCCCATGCAGACACTTGCACAGGTTTTACCTGATGTGATTCACTGCTGTCTGTCTTTTGCAGGCCCTTCTGCAGACCCAGAAGAGGAACAGGCTCTATAAAGGACTCCTCTCCACACACCAGCACATCGCAAGCCCTGGGCACCGGTTTTCTCTGTTCTCTGCCCTGGAAGCAAATGGTGACTGCCCCTCAGTGCCCAGGGTCTGTGGGCTGTGCTGCTGCCAGTTCCTACGACCATAAGTCTCTGTGTTTCAGGAGATGGGAGTGACTGAAGAAGCGATCCTAAGAGCATCTGTTACTCCAAACTTTTCTCTCATAAATTCTTGTCTAATAAAGATTCCCAGTAGCATCAGATGCCCACTTTCTTACTTTCTCTCCTGCTCTAGTCTGTGCCTTCAAAAATCACCACAGGAATTCCTGTAGCTGTGGAATTACTCACAAATTAGTATAGTAATCCACACAGCCATGGCTGAGGAACATATCAAACAGTTACACATTAAACATAGTGAACAGTTCATATTATTTAGTTTGTACATATTTTGGTCTGGACATAATACAGAGGAGGTAAAATACAAAGTTATATTGAGATAGACACTGCAGGCTAGAAATGCAAATAGTCTAGTTTTCATAACATTATTTACTGAACTTAATTAAAATTTTAATCAGAAATTTTTTTAAATAGTGTTACTTTAGAGTTTTTTAATTCATTGATAGTTTTTTGTCTTTTGCTTTAGAATTCTTGATAATGGTAAAATATAAAAGCCTATGGTTTGGCTTTTAAGTAATTAAAGTCACATTTTAATGGCAATATGGTAGTCTTTTTATTCAAGGATCCCATATTTGAGAATTGATCTACTTGCCAAAATCCATTTGTAACCTCCAAATCAATCCTCACAATGATTTTGCAGTCATCTGAGGACATGCATAATGACAAAAAAAAAAAATTTGAGTCCCCCCCATGCACATAATCCCAGCTGAGGCCAAACAAAGCCTCATTTCAACTCTCAGACCATGCACTAGTGTCCTTTTTGCAGTCTAGTATCCAGTTTTCTCATATTTGCTGGTGATTTCACTGTTTAAAACGATGCCACTCAGAGCACATTCCTGGCTGACATTCCTGAGCACAAGGAGGCTAGGATGTGCCTTTCAGAGAAAATACATTTGTTAGATAAGCTCTATTCAGGCATTTTATAATGCTAGTGACTGTAGTAGGCTATGCCACTGGGTCACCAGTAGATACTAAATAAGGTGTCTTTCAAAAGAGACATACATGACCAGAGGCTCCAGTACCACTTGTATTTCCCCCCAGGAGGCAAGGCTTCATTCTTGCTAATTCAACGTTCCTGGTCCTTATAGAACAGAACTGCCATGAAGGCTGAAAATGCTATATACTCTAATTTTATACACTTTATTTTTATCTTATTTTATTTTTCAGTCCTTTAGGTCATTGTTATCTACAGAATACAAGCTGTTGAAAATCTCCATAACACAATATTTATGCTTAAGTGAAAGCATGTTAAAAAAAAAAGTGGATTGAACTTTAATAGTTATATAAAAGGTATTATCTTTGCTTTATTGCTCTAAACCCTCTAAGTTCATAAACAGAACACATAGACTTGCATAATACTTACCAAGTTCATTTATGATATTTGCCGCACTTTCACTTACATAAAGACTGTCACTGTTCACAGTGCTCAAGCTGTGTTCTAAAATTATAACTGTTATGCAAAAAGATAGGCTATATTTTATTTACCAGTATGTTAATTTGTTTTATAACTGAAATATATAGACATAGTATGGGAGTCACCATTTCACTCTTGCTCTGGGTACCACAAACATTAGGGCTAACATTGCAGCAGCAAACTGCTAAAAAAAAAGGGGGGGGATGAAAATACACATTACCATGAAACTGATTAAATATCATATCATACATCCATATAGTAAAAGCTTATGAAGTCTTTAATAAGAAAACGAGCAAGATAATGGGTGTGGAGCAATATGGTTAGGGTTCAGATCCTACCTCCACCCACCACCTATGAGATGTGTGACCTTAAATTATTTAACCTCTCTGTGCCTTAGTTTCTTCATCTGTAAACAGGAAAATACTAGTTTACTTTGCATATGATATTGTTGTGAGATTGAAGAGTCAATACTGTAAAGTGCTTAGAACAATGGCGTAATTTTCCATAAATTTTGTTGTCTATAGTACATTCATATTCACATGGATATAATACTACCTCCAAGATAAAGTAAGAGGAAAAGGTGCAGAGTGTAATATAATAAATACATTACTGGTTGTGAAAGTAATAAAAGAATACGTGTGTACACAGATGGCAATATCTTTGCAAGAATACATCAGAAACTAGCAATAGCTATAGCTTCCAGGCAGGGAAATGGGAGGACTGGGGATTGGTTGTGGGAGAGAGATGTTTCACTCTGACTCAGAACAACAATCCTGTACAAGATTCATGGACTAGAGACTGCAGCCGACCAATGAAGGTTGGCTCTTCCCAGCTGCATCACACCTGGCATTTACTCTCTTGTTGCTCTCATTTCATTCAATCAATATTTTAGGTGACTGTGTCCTCCTCTAGACTATATCACCCTTCAGCAAGAATTCCAGCTCATTCATCTCTACATCACTTATCACTTACTGTGTGCAGCAGTGGTACTCAGAAAAATGTGCAGAGAATGAAGAATGAAGAAGCAAAAGTACACATCATTTTCTCATCTCATTTGTATAGAATTTGGTATCAGATGACTTTTCAAAGTATTTTTATCAACTTAAAGGACTCATGAGTCTGACTGAATGTTTATGTTCTACAAAATGCGTATGTTGAAACTTTACACCCCAGGGTGGTTTATTAGGAGATTGGGATTTTGGGGGGTTGGGGGGTGGGGGGGGTGGTTAGGGCCTGAGGGTGGAGCTCTCAGGAGTGGATGAATGTCTTTATAAGACTGGCCCCAGAGGGCTCCACCATCCTATTCCCCATGGACACAGTAAGATGACCATCCATGGACAAGGAGGCATGTCCATGACCTCTGAATCTGCTGGCACCTTGAACTTGGACTTCTGAGCTTCTGGAACCACTGGAGAAGAATGTCTGTTCTTTAAAGGCCACTCTGTCTATAGTGTTCTATCATAGCAGTCCAAACAGACTAAAGGGAAAAAAAGGACTAAAGCAGATTGGCAAGAGTCAGTGCAAAGACCAGATTTTATATACAGATCAGAAGTGAGTAAAAATCCAAAATCTTAGGACTTTGTATTGAGAGCTCTTCAGACAGAGAGAAGGATGATATGCATTTGGAAAAGAAGAAATACTTTTCTAATATTTAAAATAGAGAAAAACACAGAAAACAGACTATCCTATCAAAAGTAGGAAAGAGGACTAACAAAAGTAGCTAATCAAATTTATATGGAACTATAAAAGGCCCCAAATGACTAAAACAAATCTAAGGGAAAAGAAGAAAAATGGAGGCTTCATACTTCCTGACTTCAAAGAATATTACACAATGGTAATCAAAACAGTATGGTACTGGAACAAAAAAAGAAACTCAGACCAAGGAAACAGAGTCAAAGCCCAGAGATAAATTCATAAATATGGATAAATATGGACAGTTAATCTTTGACAAAGGAGTTATAGCCATACAATGGAGAAAAGATAGAATTTTCATAAATGGTGCTGGGAAACATGGATCACCACATGCTAAAAAATAATAATAATAAATCCAGACCCATATTTAGCTGCACACACAAAATTTAATTCAAAATGAATTAATAATTTGGACATAAGACCTGAAACCATAAAGTACCTGAAAAAAAATACATGGACACAGTACCAAACATCTACATATAGATGTGTTTGGGTCTCAACCTCAGCACCAAGGGAAACAGAAGCAAAAACAAACAAATGGAAATATATCAAACTTAAAAATTTTCCTACCTCAAAAGAAACCATTACAAAAACAAAAGATAGTTTACAAAATGGGAATAAATATTTGCATACCATACATCTGACAAGGGGCTAATCTCCAAAATCTACAAAATCCTTACACAGTATGATAGGGTGTGCTACCCGCCCCCCATTGTCTCCTATTTAAGATTGCAGATTTCAAGGACAGATGCTAAAATATGAGAATGACCTTAGTTGGAATTTCCCTTCAGGGAGATGCAGGGGGAGAAAGAAGTGAAATGGTCAAGGTGAAACAGTTTTCCTGGAAGGCGGGAAATCAGGGTATATATAAAGGGTGTGCAAACAAAGAGAGGGATTTGAATATGGGATGGGGGCTAATATGGAGATCAGATAGAGAGAGTGATTCACTGGAGAAGAGATGGGAATCAGCCATCTTGTAAAGATGTGAGCCATGTGGACTTGGCCAAAGGCCACCACGGGCCTGCAGCCCTTGGCTGGCCTGGGCTAGCCACATATGTGCTAAAGGCGGTTAAGGAGTTTGCAGATTTGAACTCCGTGTTGGAGTTTGTTTTGCTGAGTTTAACTTGTATCTGAAAGAGGCCGTGCAAAAGTTAGGCCTAAAAAGAAAGTGAACTTTGCTGGTTCGGCACCATGGAGTTCCTGCTACCTGGAAGACAAGGAGAACACAGCGTGGAAGACAAGGAGGAATAAGCCAAAGGAGCAGCCAAAGGAACATGCCTTCAAGCGTCTGGAGATGGACTCTGACTGGCTGACATTGGTCAGATGATCAGGACTGAGAGACTGAGGATTTTTGGGCAATCTGGGAAAGGACTTTGGACAATGCTGAGAAAGGTTTTGGACAATGTTAAAGTAATCGGAGTCTTACATGTTTCTTGTGTAGTTATTAGGATAATTAGAAAATCACTTTGTTAGAAATAAATTAGTCTGCACTGATAGTCTTGCATTGGTTTGGTATTTTGGTTGAGAAGGCTGGGGATGGTGGAAAGAACCCACAAGAGTTTAAACTGTGTTTTTAAGTTTTTTCTTTTAGGTCTGAAAGAGGGAAAGAAAGCAGAGAAGCTGGTAGCTGATGTTTGCATATCAATAGTAGGCAGGTACAGTGAAAATTATAATGGCCTGTTTGTAGCCTGCTTGGGAGAGGGAAGCAGGCCCGAATGTGTTTCAAATTAAGTTAAAAAGTCTTCTTCTGGTCACCCACTTTCAAATACAACAAAGAAACAAAGGCCCAACTGAAATATGGGCAAAGACCCTCAATAGACATCTCTCTAAAGAAGATATTCACATGGCCTGGAGACATATGAAAAAAAAAAAAAAAAAAGCTCAATATCATTTATTATAATATCACCAAAAAAAATAAATACATGTGTTCATAGTTGTGCTATTTTTAATAGCTAAAAACTGGAACTACTAAAAATGATCTTCAACAATCATACCAGGGGAAACTACTCAGAAATAAAAATAAGTACACTACTCATATATATAACAACCAAAATGGTATCTAGGGTATATGCTGAGTTGAAAGAACCAATCTCAAAAGATTAAATGCTAGAGATAGAGAAAAGCTATATGAAGGACAGAGGGTGGATGAGAAGGTGAAGGGACCCCCTTTGTAAAGAGGGAATGATAGGGTGTGCCCCCCCCCCCATTGTCTCCTGTTTAAGATTGCAGATTTCAAGGACAGGTAATGTTAAAATGGGGGAATGACCTTAGCTGGAATTTTCCTTCAGGGGGATGCAGGGGGAATAAAGAGGTGAAATAGTCAAGGTGAAACAGATTTCCTGGAAGGCAGGAAACCAGGGTATATAAAGGGTGTGCAAACAAAGACAAGGATTCGATTTGATTCATGGGGATTCCAATATGAAGAGGGGATAGAGAGAGAGGCTCAATGGAGGAGAGATGGGAATCGGCCATCTTGTAAAGATGTGAGCCATGTGAGCTTGGCCATGTGGCCACCGAGGGCCTGCAACCCTTGGCTGACCCAGGCTAGCAGCATGCGTGTTGAATGCAGTTAAGGAGTTTGCAGATTTGAACTCCATGTTGGAGTTTGTTTTGCTGAGTTTGATTTGTGTCTGAAAGAGGCTGTTTGATTTGTGTCTGAAAGAGGCCGTGCAAAAGTTAGGCCTGAGAAGAAAGTGAACTTTGCTGGTTCAGCACCGTGGAGTTCCTGCTACCTGAAGGTGACAAGGAGAAGACAGCATGGAAGACAACGAGGAGCAGTCAAAGGAACACGTCTTCAAGCATCTGGAGATGAACTCTGTCTGGACATTGGTGAGATGATCAGGACTGAGAGACTGAGGATATTTGGGGCAATCTGGTAAAGGACTTTGGACAATGCTGAGAAAGGTTTTGGACAATGTTAAAGTATTCTGAGTCTTACATGTTTCTTTTGTAATTATTAGGATAATTAGAAATCACTTTGTTAGAAATAAATCAGTCTGCACTGCACTGATAGTCTTACATTGGGTTGGTATTTTGGTTGAGAAGGCTGGGGATGGTGGTAAGAACCCACGAGTGGAAAGTTTAAACTGTGTTTTAAAGTTTTTCTTTTCTGCAGTTTTTGGAGCTGAAAGCAGAGAGCAGCTGGTTGGCTTTTGCATATCAATGGTAAAGGTGATCAGTGAAAATGCTAATGAAGAGTGTGTAGCCTGCTTTGGAGAGAGTAGCAGGCAGATAGCTGTATCCAGTTAAGGTTAAAGGTGGATGCAAAGGAACTGCTTGGGAGAGAGAAGCAAGCAGATAGGGGTAAACAGTTAAGTAAAGTCAGAAAGTCTTTTTTTTACCCTGTTTCAGGAATAGATCTGTATTGACATTATGCTGGTTCTTATACAACTTCACACATGTGATAGAACCGCACAGAATCTCACACACCTGTGATAATTGGTAAAATTTGATAAGTCTATAAATTGCACCAATAAAAGTTCTTTGTTTCCATAGTACACTATGGTTGGAAAGATGTTACCACTGAGCATACAGGAGACCTCAGTGTACTATCCTTGGGCTTTCTGGGAGCTACAATTATTTCAAAGTAAAAAGATTTCAAAGATAAAAGGTATAAAATGGAGCAGACAAGATTAAAGTCCATGGCTCATAAAAAGAGTGTGTATTGTTCTCCTGAAACTTTTGTTTCATTTGTGTAACCTTATGTGAGCTCAAGTCAGGATGCAAAATGGACAAAATGTACTTCTTGGGGAGGAGGGGCAGTCCTTGAGGTCAAAACACCTTGAAAACCACTACTTTTCCTGCAAGCTTCTAACACTCACAGCTCTAGAAGAAGCCAGTCATATTATGTGAATAGATAAAATAGAGTGGTTCACTCAGATTATCATCACTCCTCTTTCTCCTAGAAAGAGAAATATAAGGGAAAGAAAAAAGTCAAGTACAAAGTGGAAGTTACAACTCATAACTTAATCTCAGGAATGGTATGCAATCTCCTCTGCCATATGCCATTGGTTCCCACAGGCTAACCCTGGTACAATAGAGGAGGGGACCTCACCAGGATAGGGACAAGAGACAAGGTTCTCTGGAGGTCATCTTGACAGCTGACTTCTAGAGAGACCTGGAGGTAAGATAAGTAAAATACCAGTACTTATACGATAAATAGCAACTGATACTGATGTCCATCCTGGATGACATTAAGGAATGGTAGAGAATCCAGTAAAGTGAAGAGGATATTCTCCATCTCAAGTGGCAGCAGCTAATCATGATGTTGTGATAAAAAATATAAACCCAGTGTTGCTAGATCTTCTATTTGAAAATTTTCTAAATATTTGAGTATTGGTTGAACTTCTTTTGCCAAATCTAATGGTAGACAATAAAATACATATGTCACTTTGTAAAGGCTGTTGCAAGGACTAAGTGAGGGTGTGGCAGTAGATAAGTGGGCGTGGGGGGTTGGAGAAGACAGCCTGCAGCAAGAAAACATGGACAGATCACAAATGAATACAGACTGACCGCCCAATGCAAACTTAAGACTGAAAACCTACCAGCAAGGCTCGCCCGGTTCCAACAACACAGTCCCTCACCCAGTGAAAGGACACTGCCACAGGAAAGAAAGAGACTAATGGACTTAACACAACTAGTAAACAACAAAGAGTGGGGTTTGAGAGGATGGAAGGGGCACCAGAGGGAGGAGGGAGGAGGAGGTATCCCAAAAAACACAGAGGTTATGATCTAAAGAACAAAATAAATAATATTAAAAATTTTTAAAAAAGAAGAAGTCAGCGGGTTGGAATCAAACAAGTTCCAGCAATGCCAATTGTCAGTTGTGTGACCTTGGCCAAGCCTTAGCTCTTATGATATAAAAGTAAAGATGATCAAGATTGCACCATTTCACTTATTTTCAGTGAGGATTAAATGAGATAAGAGATACAATGCCCTTTTAAAGGGGGTGGGACAAAGTAACTGCTCATTAGTATTAGTTGCTGTCTTTATTTGTTTTATTTTATTTTGTTTCCCTTCTCCCCCCCTAGTTGCTGTCTTTATAGCTGTTCTAGCAGCAGAAATGAAACTAAAACACTATTCTCACTCACCTGTCAGGCACTTGGGTGACCTAAACAACTGCCAGTTTATTTAGGGTTTCAGTCACACATCTACACAGAGAACAATCATTCTAGAGACCTAACTGCACAGGCCTGCTTTGCTTTCTTCACAGCTTTACGAATCTGTAGGCCAGTCTCCATCCCTGCAAAAAGAAACAATGTTTCAATGCTAGAAAAATTATCACCTCCTGATTTATTTGCCTCAAGCACCTTCTTTGTGTTACAGTCACTCAGATATTTCAACCTGGCAAAACCCATACACAAAAGAAGGCTTTTTCCCTTCTGGAAAGGCAATGAGAAGGACCAGGGAGGCCATCTAGACAGAAACAATCTTGCTGACTCGGGAGGATACTTCCCTCCAAAGTATGATCACCTCTGGAACAAGCCGCAAACATATCTACCATCCTCACTGAATGCCTTCAATGACAAGGTATGCATCGCCTCCCCTCAGGTAACTCATCTTTTCTGATTAAGATTTTGATACATTTGTTCAAAGAATATAGATTGAAGCACAGTCCGTCAGGCACTGCCTGGTGCTGGGGATGCAGGGGTAAAGACAGATGACATCTCCCACTTCCTCATGCAGGAGGCAGACAGGAAATAAAGCAAGGCATATACAACATGTTTAGTAGATTTTCAAGTTAAGAAGAAAAATGAAACAAGATCAAGGTTTCCAGAAGGACAGGGTGAGCAAAGAAGGTTCTCTGAGAAGAGGCACTTAAATAGGTTTCAAAGTGAAGCATCTGCAAAAATGTGGATATGTATAGTAAGGAGAACATTTCACATGAGCATCTCAGCAAGGACAAAGGAGTGCTTTATAGTCCAAGGAAATTTAAACAAAACTCCTTCTTTCTACCCATACATCCACAAGCCTCACTGCCACTTAGAAGTAATCATGTTAATCATATCTCCTTGTATTTGTAGGGCTTATGGTTGGGCCAAATAGGTTCCATATCTGTTCCTATCAGATTCATCCCATATGTTGTCCATCTTGCCACTGGATCCAGCTTGTTTTGGAGTTCACAGAGTTGCATCCTCTCTATCATAATCAGCACTCTATTTACACTATCATTCAAAACCCTGATTAAAAATAGATGTCAAATTGGACAGACCTGAGAGATGGAGAGAGCCCCAAGGCAAACCTCAGAAGGCTGCCCCACCCCATTGACAGTCATCAAAACTCCCTTAGGTCCCTCTTATTAGCTCTACGTTTTCCAGAGCAGCCTTCTCAACAGAGAAAATGGAAATGTAATTGGAGTTGAGTGCTTTGGTTTTCTCTATACCATCTGGGAACAGTATACAATCTGTTCCAAGCAGCAGGCTAAAACACTGTGTGACATAAATGACGCCCCCAAGTCGTAAGTAAGTGCAAGGCATGAACGTGAGCTCTGTTGATTGACTGAGCCATTCATTTACTACACTAGACTTGTAACTTAAGTCTCATCATCTTTTCATCTTTAACATTCAGAATATTGCCAGATAGTTGATAGTTGTTTATTGAACAAGCATGTGTGTTTCATGGAAGATATTTAGAAAAAAGTCCCATGAGACCTGAGATCATGACCAAAGTCATGATTTTCCCATCTCATAGTGATCTAGTTATGAGTCGCTGCACAAAATATCCCAAAGCACAGTGACTTATAATGACCACAACCTTCATAGTGTTCATGAATCTGCAGTTTGGCCAGATGGCCTCAGCCCCACTCAGCATTAGCTGGGGTAGTCAAGAGCTTCAAAGACTCATTGCTTACATGGTTAGTGGTTGATGCTGGTTGTAGGCTCAGATCTCTGAGGCTGTGGCTGTAACTCCTACTAGTGGTCTTTCTATGAGGCACTTGGTTTTCTCAGCACATGGAGGTACTCTAAGAGAGTCAAGCATGTGGTTTTCTATACCCTGGCCTCAAAAGTACAAATTCTACCACATTTTATTCAGAAAGACAATCTACAGTCAAAAAAGGAGTTGAAGAATACATGGAGGTTTTAGGAGCCCTGCCCATGCCATTGGACAACACCAACAGAATTGATTGTGGTTCTTAAGCAGCAAATGCCAACGGGGCTGGTTTCTTGGAGGCGGGTCACCGAGCTGCACTGAGTGAATATACAAATGCCTGCAAGTAGGCATAAAGCATCTTTGTTGGGAATCGCGCGTGCTGGCTATGTTTAAAAGGTGAATCTCCATATTGTGGCTTGTGCTACAGCCCTTGCTGCTGTTTTCTTCTCATCGACTGGAGAAGAACAAGCTCCAGCTAGATCCTAACCCAGGGGAAGAGATACCTGTAGAGCAGACCCCCTTCCCTGGCAGGTCGTATCTCAGCCCCATCTACCCTGTAGACAGGTATCCCAGACCAGCTAACCTCCAAGAACTAATTAATTAATAATATTAATATTATTTTAATATTATTTTAAGGCACTGAGCTTGGGCAGTTTGTTACACAGTATATTGTGACAATAGTTCACTGACACACTAGTTAAGTAGGAGTATGACACATTAATGGAGCTGCCCTAGTGAGCCTGTGGCATAAAAACTTAGATTGGTCAAGAACAGTGATTTTGAGGCAACCGAGGTGCAGGAATACAGAGTCAAGAACACACAAGGAGTTTGGCATATCACATGCATAAGCCTAAACTTTTTCTAAACACAAGTGAGAAAAGCAGATCAAATCAAAAAGGGACTGGGCAGAATTTAGTTTCCACCAAATCTCACTTTAACAGAGCGGATAAAAATCCTCAGCTCTTCAAAAGAGAAATTTCAGGACAAATAAAACAAATCACACCCAGAGCTGTTAATTTATGAAACTTATCTAAAAATGTTACACAGGTTAAAATGCAACTTCTCTAACAAAGATGAGTAATACGCCGTTCTATTGGGTTAATAAGGATGGCGAGAATAGTTCGTAGAATAGCAAGGTTAACAGGAAGGAGCAAAACCACACCCTGAGACACTGTGTTCCTAGGAGCCTTGCTAAGAAGGAACACCGAGAACCCTCCTGGGACCTCTGGCTCCCACCACCGCCCTCCACACAATGCTTGCAACAAGCGTTTAAGGAACTCCCGCCTCGGGTCCTGCAGAAGCCGCCCAGATCAGAAAAGACGACCAGCTGCAAATCTGAGCAAAGAGAGGGTCAACGTATCTGTCCCTCAAGCCCTACCCGAGTCTCTTCAATTCTAGGCCCGACGGCTGAGAGTTTTCTAAGTGAAAGAACATGCAAGGGCCCCAGCAGATTAAAGGGCGGAAGTGGGGAGGGGTGGGGAGGGCGCTGGCGGAGCAAAGGCGAAGCAAAGGCGAGAGACTTGGGTAATGCAGAGATGGGGTTGTCTCCCGAGAGCAGGGATTGCTGCAGAGAGCGCGTGCACGCCCGCACACCCACATCCACAACTACACACACACGCACGAACATCAGCCACGCACCCCTCCCGCGCCGGTCCCCCACGCCTACGGTGCGAGTGAGCAGCAGATTCCCGGAAGGGAAGTGCAGCCCCCAAAAGAAAACCGAGAGCCTGACGCCCACCCAAGCGGCGCCTGCTGCCGGGTGCACCACGAGCGGCCGACACCCGGCGCCAGAGCCCGCCGCGCGGGAATCACGGCTCCCAGGCGGGCCCGCAGCCCAGCTGAGGGCGCGGTGGGGCAGAGAGCAGCCCGCGCAGCCCCCGCCCCTCGGCTGCCAGCACCGCCCCCGCTGCGGCGGGCGAGGGGCGGGACAGGGCGCGGCGTATATAAGGCGAGGGGCGGGCGCCGCTCTTTTGTCTCTTGCTGCAGCAACGCGAGTGGGAGCACCGGGAGCC
>PVHY01030336.1:0-13517 GCA_004024945.1 Uropsilus gracilis
GGCGCAGCGAGGGGGACCCAACTGTGAGGGTTTTTTAAATTAAAAGTGTTGTTCTACTTCTCAGACCTTCTTCATATGCCATGCTGGCCAGGACATATATTCTCATGTGAAGAATTAGTGTAAAGTTGACCTTGAAAGAGCTACCTAATTCTTGTTCCAAAAGGCTAGACTACCAGTTTGCTCTGGTAGAGAATTTTTCAGAAGTCCTGCCAGTTTAATACCTCCTTTGTATCAAATGCAGTTTCTTATTTCCATTCTCCATGGAGAATTGAGTTTGAAATTCTGTCTGGAGTGTTCTTCCTCAAAGCGTGACATGCTACATTGTTTGATGGATGTCAGGAGCCTATTAAACATAATCTCACAGTAATGTATTTACTATGGAAGCAGTTAATCATCCAGGTAATCCCAGCAAACCAAGTATCTCAGCAAAAAAAAAAAGAGGTCGGTCGGTGTTTGGAGTAGGCTGGCCCGAGTTACTGTGCAAAATTGCAGATAATGACTAATCAGTGGAAAATGGTTCAAAGGGTAGAAGACATTTCACAGGTGATTTTCACTGTACTCAAATGTGCACCTTGACACACACACACTCACCCCTCCTCCCTTAAGGACCTAAATACACACACACACACACACACACACACACACACACACACACACACACTCCCTCCTTTAAGGACCTGAATTAGGGATGAATCCTTTAAAATTTTTGTTTTTATTTAGCTGGAAAGCAAATTCTAATTCCAAATTTTACACAGACCTATTATTCCCCAAGTACATTGTAACAAAATAAAATTGATACTAATGAAAGCATAGACTTTAAATCTAGTATTTGGAGATAAATATTGTAAAAAGTCTCAATTATTTTTAAGGAAGTATTTGTTATCTATGTTTTCTCTGTCTAGTCTTTATGGTGCAGGGAAGGTGGGATATGCTGTATTAAAAATATTTGTTAACTACATGTTCACATGGCTGCAGAGTAAGGGCAGTTTAAATACTTTTTAATAAAATAATACTTTCCTTGCTTGTTTTCCTTCCCTCTAGAAGAAATCCCTCATAGGAATTATAGTTCTTGGTTCCCAGTTTATTCATTTGAAGTAAGTGATACTCAGACTCAGAGAACCACTGTGGGCCCTCAAGACATTTATTAAAAGGGTTTATAGTTAACAAACCAAAATTTGTCATCCACAAACTTTAATCAGGATAAATGAAACATCAAAT
Organism: Uropsilus gracilis; assembly: GCA_004024945.1. Lineage (NCBI taxonomy): Eukaryota > Metazoa > Chordata > Mammalia > Eulipotyphla > Talpidae > Uropsilus > Uropsilus gracilis. The sequence continues at coordinate 1,219 of PVHY01030336.1, forward strand.
GCCATTGAAGAAACTAGAAGATACACAGACCTGAAAAACCTAGCTTTGCTGCTCTACAAAAGAGTAGAAAGAGAAATGGGCTAGTCATCAGAGAACCTAGATTCTCATCTTGGCATCACTGCCTATTATAATTAGCCCACTAGTACTGAGAACATCTTTTATCCTTCCTAGCTTTCATTAAAAAAAAAAAATAGAAACAGCAGTACCTATTTTGCTTTCCTCTCTTTGAATGATAATTCTTACCCAGCAAACAGTTCCAAAGCCTGAATCTTGTCCTCTGTTGTTCTCTTTTACCACTGGTCTGAAATGTCCTCTTTTACCACTGGTCACATCAGCCTATACGGAGTTTTAGAAAGGCCAATTCTTGAATCCTGCTCAAATCTACTGAATCAGAAATTCCAGGGACCAGCAATCTGAATTTTAACAAGCCACTCTGACACAAGCTGAAGTTTCAGTGTTGTTGCTATGAGAACTGTCCACCATCCTATCTACACTGTCTTTTGTCCTTCGCTGCCATCTCTGTCTGCCTCCCCCTTGCAATCCTTTGCATTTACCTGAAACAAGTTCAAACCTCATCTGTGAAATGATTCCCTTATTGAAAGCCAAACACTCTGCCCCTGTCCAAGATATTGTACTCTCTTGGCTTTTCTTCTACCTCTCTGGCTACTTCTCTGTCTCTTTTATTGAGTCATCTCTTTGTCATGAAATGACAGGAAGAAAATGGAGTTTCCCAACATAATAAAAGCCATCTATGACAAACCTACAGCAAACATCATTCTAAATGGGGAAAAACTAAAATCATTCCAATTAAGATCTGGAACCAGGCAAGGATGCCCACTCTCCCCATCACTCTTTAACATTTTACCGGAAGTTCTAGCTAGGGCAATAAGGCAAGAGAAAGACATAAAAGGGATACAAATAGAAAAAGAAGAACTGAACTATCATTATATGCTGATGACATGATTCTCTATATAGATAACGCCCCCCAAAAAAAAATCCACAGAAAAAGTGCTTGAAATAATAAACCAATTCAGTAAGGTAGCATGATACAAAATCAACACACAGAAGTCAGTAGCTTTCCTATACACAAGAGGTCAAATAGAAGAAGAAATCAGAAAAACCATCCCTTTTACCATTGCACCAAAAAAAATTAATAACTGGGAATAAACCTAATAAAACACATGAAAGAACTATACAAAGAAAACGTTAATAAAACACTGCTAAAAGAGATAGAAGATGCAACAAAATGGAAAGACATTCCCTGCTCATGGATTGGAAGAATTAATATCATCAAAATGGCCACCCTACCAAAAACAATCTAGATTCAATGCAATCCCAATCAAAATCCCAAAGACATTTTTAAAGAGAACAAAAATTACTGAAATTCATATGGAATAACAAAAGACCTCAACTATCAAAAATCCACCTGACCAGAAAAAAAGAGAATGGAGGTATTACAATTCCAAGCTTCAAACTATACTATAAAGCCATAATAATTAAAACAGCTTGGTACTGGTACAAAAACAGACCATCAGACCAATGGAACAGAATTGAGTGCCTGGAAATAAAACCACACATAAATAGTGAACTAATCTTTGACAAAGGAGTGAAAAACTTAAATTGGAATGAAGATAACCTCTTCAATAAATAGTGCTGGGAAAATTGGACTAAGACATGCAAAAAAAATGGACCAAGACAACTTCCTCACACCATGTACAAAAATCAATTCAAAATGGATAAAAGACTTAGATGTCAGACCTGAAACCATAACATACATAGAGCAAAACTTGGGTAAAACCCTCCTTGAATTACAATTCAGAAATCCCTTTCTGGACACACTCACAGATGGCAAAAAAATGAAGGAAAACATAAACAGATGGGACTACATCAAGCTAAAAAGCTTCTGTGAAAGAGAAAACAGAAAAAGCAAAAAGAAACCCAACCAAATGGGAAAAAAAAATTGCCCTCACAAGAATGATAAGGGTTTAATAATGAAGATCCACAAGGAACTCACACAACTAAACAAAAGCAAAACAAGAAGCCCAATCAAAAAATGGGGAATGAAAATGAGACTACCATTTGACTCAGCCATTGCTCTCCTGGAAATCTACCCAAAAGAGACCTTCATGTGGGTATAAAAGGACACCTGTGCTTGGATGTTTACTACAGCACTATTTATAATTGCAAGGACCTGGAAACAACCCAAATGCCCCAAGACAGATGTCTGGATGAAAAAGATGTGGTATATATACAAAATGAAATATTACTCATCAATTAAAAATGACAAACTTGATGATTTTATGATAACATGGATATACTTAGAGGAAATCATATTAAAAGAAACAAGTCAAAAAGAAAAAGAAAAAGTGAAACCAAATGGTTTCACTAATATATGTGATATAGGGAAAAAATAAACAAAAGTCATGAGGAAAAGTCAAAACAAGCTAACCACCAAACTGAAGCACACAACTTGGGGCAGAGGGGGAAAGGGGGATTGGTGGGGAGGGTGCAGGGGTGAATCCCTGGGATTACAAAGATGTGAAATTTATATATAAATAAATTTTAAAATAATTTTAAAAAGAAAATGGAGTTTCCATTTTCTTATTACATTTGCAATTTCCCTCAATATTAGTCCTTTATTGTTTCGTGTCATCTATTCATAAATTTAAATTAACAGTCCTGAGATCTACCCAATTCCCTGTACAAAAAGTAACTTAAGCTCCCCTTCCACCAAAATTAGGTGATCCACAGTAACCATTTATTTAAAAAATAAAAAAAATTTTTTTTTCTTGGCCATTTTAAGCATCTAATCTATTCTAAAAATCCAGTTTTACTGCTTAAGTATCTATAGTATCTATTTAATTGTTGTGGTATCTTCCACGCTCTAGACTAAATTTTGATCATTTTTCTCTACTGAATAGGTCTCTCTGCTTTCATTTCCTCAATCTCTTTCTCAAATCACTCTAATGGCTTTCCATTAGTTCTAGAATAAAAATTGAAGTCCTTACTCTGAATTACAAACTCTGCACATTGCTTTCCCTACTGATCTCTCCAAGCATATTCTCAAACACTCTCCAACACACCCCTCTTTCAGTTCCTGGCATACTCCATTCCAGTTGGAGCTGGGCTTTCACTGCTCCAACTGCTCCAAAGAGGTAGGCAAGAAGAACTGAGATAGCATACTCTATCTCTGATCTCCCACTCTGATGCTGCTGAGCTACTGTCCTGCGAGAAAAGCTACATGCAAGTCAGTCCTCTAGGGTTGGTTCCCACTAGCTGTGTGTTTCATCATGGCTGCTCTCCCTGGGGCAAGTGCACTCAAGACTTTCAGTCATGAAAAGCTTAGAACATCACTCTCCCACCTTTCCCATTTCACCGTGAGAATGCTTTTGCATTTTTTACACAAGCAGAGAGGTTATAAGATCTCTGAAAAAACACAACATGGAGGGGCAGGTGATGAAGAGGAGTGATTGCCTAAACTGATTTAGGCAATCTTATGCAGGCAGTTCCAAAATTTGGGAAATCATCACATTTTACCAATTATTTCCACATAAGAATATATTTCAAATATTCTTGAATATTGAATATCTTGAATATTTGAATCACTGCTGCAAAGGATGAGCCACAGTTTACAATCCACTACCATAGAAGTTGCAGTACCTATTTGCCATTATAAAAATAATTAAATCATGTGGATTTAGATAGAAACTAGATGTGCCATGGGACCATGAAAGAAAGATTTATTTCATTTACATAAGCCGTTAAGTCAGAAATCCTTCTCACACCGTCAGGTACCCAGTATGTCACAGCTTTCCCCCATGAGGGGATACAAAATCTAATGAGCATAAACTATCTGGAAACAGCCAAAATCACATCAACAGATGGGTGGCTGTCAATTAGCCATTTGTTAACCAGCCCAGCTGTCTTGGCAGCTCTCACGCAACCTCAACAAAATGAAGGAGGGAAGGCATGAACAAAAACGAAGGAACACGCTCTCTTGACGTTTAGTTTTCATTTTCTATGATATTTTATGCTCTTGCTAAGAAGACAACAGGGAAACCATAGCATGACAGAAAGGAAGACTGTCGAACAGAAATCGGGGCCCTGTCTCTCAGACCTTTGTCAGTTGCTGTGTTTCTCCTGAAATGACCTTTTTGACTTTAGATTTGCTAATGTCAGAAGTACAAGAAGAGAGCACAGCCTCGAGTAACTCTACATTTACCACCATTGTAAGCATATTGTTCTTAATTAAATTTACTTTGTGATTTTTCTCTAATGGTACTGATTTTGACACCATTTTCTTCATTGAAACATAATAGCTATTAATGTTCAAGGGCAAATCTGAAGATTTAAAAGAAAAATGATCTTTAAAATTAATTTCATAACCTTGAGACCAAAGTAGCTAATAATGACCAAGATGTTTGTTTAAAATGATGATTCCAAAGTCTGTGTCTATAAAGTTTCATTTAGTAGAACTGAAGTCTAGCTGAAGAATATGAATTTTAATAAGTACTCCAGAGGCTATATCTGCAGAGCAGATTTAAGAACTGTCATGGCAGGAAAAAATGTAGATTACTCTTATTCTGGAAATGTGTCAGTTCAAGAAAATTAAAATCTCTATTGCTAAAAATGTACTGCAAAAGCAAAATGCAAAATTTCAATATCCTCTAATGTTTTACTGTGCCCTAGTAACAGTACAAGAGGACACAGTACAAGAGCATTCTATTGAAGTGACCCTCCAATCTTAATCTTTACAATAATCTGGGAATTGTCTGAGGCCACATCATGGGCAGTGCACAGGGTTCCACAGGTTAATACATACCTGGCATTACCAATGCTACCAGATTTCAGACCACAGCCCAGTTTTAGATTGGTGTGCAAACTTGAGTCTCGTCAGAATCAGTTGGAGAATTAGCCACAGCACAGACTGCTACCCCTCCCCAGTCCTTCCACCCACATGACCACAGAGACATAGGTCAAGCAGACTGGACTGCAAGACAAGGAATGCTAGCAGCCGCCAGAACCTTAAGAAAAGGGAAAAACAAGATTCTTCCCATGGCTGACTCTGGAGCCTTTCCATACGTTGACTCTGGGTATTCCTGAAAAGTGTGCATTTCAAACAGATTCAGTCAGTAATGCTGTTGATCCCAAGGACCCCACTTCACAAGTGAATGTTCTAGATTATATTCTTGGGGAGGTAGGAGCATGAAGAAGTCACTATCTTTCAAGCCTAGATTTTTCTCTTTGCAAAGGTAGAAAGCATGTGTGTTCTTGGAATTTATAGCTCATTTAACTCAGTACACAGCTTTGACATAATGTGTCACTCTCCTCTACAACCTGTAACCTAAGGATAGGTAGCCACTGTCAGACAAGAGGCCCTCTTGTCATGGGGTGGGTAAGTTTGGACAGGCAAGGCTTCTGTTACCTTCATGAGACTCCATTAGCTTTTGGCCCCCAAATTCTTTCTGTACTGGATCATGCCAACAGCTGTGGGAGCTGGAGTGGGTTACCATGGTGAGCAGTGTGCCAAGTGAAGTCACCTACAGCCCTCCCTGAAGATCCCAGAATTTCATAGCGTTTATTCCTTTGACTTACAGAATCGATGCTCTTGTTAAAGTGCATTAAATCTACAGGACTAACCCATGAACAATACCAAGTTTCACCTGAGCATGAATGCACTTCACAGAGTCAAAAAAATGTTTTGAACCCCTGTCGTGTCTGAGCCCTGAAGATGAACTAGTCTCTGAGGCTGACACAATCTCAGCTGACCTGGAGTTTTTAGTGAAGGTGGGAAGGAAACTAGTAAATAAACAGGAGACAAGGTGTAGTGTCTTTGCAATGAAAGTCAAAAGCTTTTTAGAGAAAAGCTTTGATGCAACCACTTCACAGGCAAGGAGGTGAGGCCAAACAAACATATTACCAACCTAACACCAGATAAAAAGCCAGGCTGCTCCTGCCTCCCCCCACTAAGTCTCCTTTGCCTTACAGATCTTGGTAACTGATAAACTTTTTCCTTTATATTTTTTTGGTCTCTCTTGACACATTTTGAATTCTTCTGATTTTAATGAGTTAGCTCACAAAACCCAAAAACCTCCTGCCCCCCATCAGAGTGTATAAAAGCAGAACACAGCCCTGAGTAGTCCCCCAATCCCAATCCCCCCCATCCTCATCCCTAACCCTGCAACTTTACCTTGGCCCGGTGTGCTGTCATTTCCCGGTCTTAGAAGAGACAAATATCTGTTTTTTCAAAGTTTGCTCATGATAATTGCTGAAGTGCGTCTTGTAATCTTAAGTACCATCAGGGCTGGTCTACTCATAAGTTGGTTTCAGAGGGAACTATCCATGGAAAAGCCACCATGCATCAGGTATTTGTGGCCCATTGCTGATTATCAATAGACATAAAACACAAGGCTATTTCTGAGAGCAGTAAATGATGTGGAGAAAATAAAATGGTGTGAGATGATAAGGAAAAGACACTTCTTTGACTTAGATGATCAGGGACGGTTTCTCAAAAAAACTAATTAGTGAACTAAGACATTCTTGATAAAAAAAAAAAAAAACAACAACATCATGTATCCCCAACTACCTTGCTGCATTTTGATCTGAGCACAAGAGGTAGTTGGTGATGAGGAAGGAACAGAGAAATTAGCAAAGTCTAAAAAATGGGATGCTGCCTAGAAAGCAGAACCAACCAATGGGTTATAAATGGGGTGCCGTGAAGGCCTTCAGCTGCTAGAATCTACATGAGGGCATCCGTTTTTCTGGATGGATTATGTTCTGAGACACACCTCTCAACTATTTTTAAAATTCATGCCTTAAAAATAGTCAAGCTCCAATCTGGTGAGGTTCTAACCCCAGCTGAGTCATTGCAGTGGTGAAATACTTAATTATTTTCAGGTTTGAGCAGCTGTGAAGCCCAGCCCCACAGGCACACACTTCAAAGACTTGGCAGTCGTCTCAATCTTTCCATTTCTGAAGCAACAAAGAACAGCACTGAACTTTTGCCAGTCTGGACAATATGGTCAAAGTTTACCAAGGACCCCCACCAGGCAGATCATGTCTGAAGTTCTGTGAATTCAAAAGAGCCCTATGCAATGTGCCCTGGCACTGCAGCTCAAGCCACACCCACCATTCCCTCTTCCCTTCATCCTCAAAATGCCCCCTTCCCTATTCCTTCCCATCATTCATCTGGATAAATTCAACTTCATAGGTGGGTAGAATTTCCTAGTCATTAAACAATAATAATTGGTTCCAATCTTACTGATTGATTTGTCTTTCTTAAAGTTTATCTTCCCTCTCAGAGGGTATGGCACTCAATATTCTGAAAGGCTTCTATTCATAAGTGGGAGAAATGGGAAGGCTTGGGTGGTGAGGGTGAGTCCCAGGTAGGTCCTGATCAAATGTGAAAAGTGAAAACGTTTGAGATGAGGTCCTCTTTCATCTGCCCACCTCAGTTGTCCTTCATCTTTTTACAATGAACTTCTCAAATCTCCCTTCTGGGAAACCTGCATTTAGATTCATCCTCCATCCCACCATTCCCAGACTCTTCTCATTCTCTTCTCTATATCACTATTTAGAATCTGTTCTTTTTTTTGAGACTAGGTCTCACTACTTTTGCCCATGGAACCGCAGACTCACGCTGACTGGGGTACCATGAATTCACGCAATCCCCAGCCTCAGCTTCCCAGATATCTGGGATTACAGGCATGCGTCACCATGCCCAGCTATTTTTTGGGACTAGGTGTTCTTTCAAGTCCCCCTTAATCTGGTTAATCTGGAAATTTAATTCAAGGTGGGGTGCCTCCTCCCTACCCCAGCAGTGTTAGCATAACTTAGGAATTCACAAAAAAGTGAATTATCTGCCCTCCCCAACTTAATGAATTGTGTGGGTAGGGACAGTAAGCTGTGTCGCTCTGTGTTTATCACGTGTTTCTTATGTACACTGAGGACTGAGGATCACCATGGTGAGGTGTGAATAAGAGATGATGGATTATTGTCACTTCCTCATGTATCATCTGCTTTTTAAAGGTGCCTGTGGAATCTTATTTTAAAAAAACTGTGTGAAAGTTTGGACAAGGCGTCACACCCATGTCATACCACAAAGCTTTCCATGCACCCCACTGTCTGAGAACAGCACCAGCAATGAAGGCCGGGTCAGACCATGATCTGAGTCCACACTCAGAAGCCATCAGAGCCTCCCTCAAGGCTCCTAACTGGTAGATTACAATCCAAGGGCTCTTAGCCCCAGCCCCAGTGTTCCAAAGAGAGAAAAAGAGCTCCTGAAACATCCTCCCTCTGATGTAATGGTCCCCCTCTGATCACACATCATTTATTGAATGTGAAAGGAAGCCTGATATGGGCAAGGAGGGACGACTTGGCAATTTATTTTACTTCTTGGTGTCACAGACATGTTTCTGTGCCTCAGCGGGGTCAAAGAGCTCAACACTTTATCTAGAATAAGACAAATGTGTAATTTTTCTCTTGCTTTAGTCTTCTTTTCTCTTAATGATGAATTAAGAGACATTCCTTCACTGAAGAAATTTGAGATGAGACTGTACCAATGAGCATGATCATTCTTGAAAGGAAAAGCCTACAAAAACGAAGCTTACTTCAGGAACCATGGGCCAGAATTCCTAGCTGAGAGGAAAATTTTTACCAAACCTTTTATAACCCCCTCCCCCCAAACTTTTCTGTATGTTATATCCTCCCAGGCATAAATTCTCCATCAGGACTCAACCTCCTCTGTAAAGCCTTTTAGAGTGATGTGTCTTCTGGCTCCAAGCATTTGAAAGTCAAGCAAACAAGCCTTCCAGGGCTCACATTGAGTTAAGAAAACATTTTTTGCATGACATTTAGGACCAAATTAGGGACCAAAGTCCTCATTCTTTTACTTAAGACTAGGTTTATGTCTCCACAGGCAATGTGAAATGGAGTGTGGAAAAATGATCTCATGAAATAAATTAGTTTAGACAGGGTGCCTGGTTTGTTCATACCCCACAGAGTGTGTGTGTGTGTGTGTGTGTGTGTGTGTGTGTGTGTGTATGTACATGTGTGTTTAACAGTGAGTGAGGAAAATGGTCACAGTGAAGAGATGAAGGAAAGGACTCTGTCCCCAAAATAAGATGGAGCTTTTCCTCTACTTGGGTGAGACTCCCTGAACTTTCTGAGACTTATTTGACTACTTCCTAGGGTTGTGAGGAACAGGATAATTAACGAGAGTATTCCACATTAATACACCAAGTCCATTGTCCCTCATAATATTTACGCCCACTTCTGTAGAGACACATAACCATTTTCCTGGGTACATGCTGACACACTTGGCTTTGCCCTTTCATTCTCTCCCAGCAGGACCTTAGAGCCACACATTTCCTAGCACTAGATGAACTCCCTCTCTCAGTAATGCTCCCAACCATAGCCGCCTCCAGAACAAGATATCAGAATAGGAAATTGAATCTGAGCTTCTCACATGGAAGGCCAGGGCATTCATCATGGTGAGCACACTGGGGGTTTTTCATCTAAGTTTGACTGGTTGGGTTCATAAAATCTCTTTCATTTTTCATCAGGAGATTCCAAGTTTTATATATTTATTATCCCTCTCATTATTTCACAGCCAGCAGCCTATTTTACTTGTCGCGGTGCCTAACGTGGAATAATTTTGGAAACCACAATGCTTATGAGGCATGGCTTACTGGGCACCAGCAAGCAAACCTTGCTCTTTATTAACAGACTGGTTAAATTTTGCTTACATTTGCACCCTGGTGTGCCTTGTCATTGCAACTTTTTTCCCCCCTAACAACCACAGAAAACAGGGATAATTCAACCTAGGCTTCCCCATCCCCCTGGCTCCCCTTGGTCACAGTTTCAAGGAACTTGTTATAAACATAATTTATGTAACTCCCCATATTCATACTGAAAGGCATTGACCATTGAGTGGCAAGAGCAATAAGTGTTATTTTCATGGCAAATGTGCTTCAGTGAAATATAGGACAGGATTGCCTCTGACTTCTGCAAGCCACAGTCTACTCTTAAAAAATTAGTGTCCATGGGTGGTTGTCAATATAGATCAACCTAAGGGGGAAAATATGTTCACTGAGAAGTTCTGTGGCCTGAGACTATAACACACAAGGAGCGTGGTGATTATGGATAGATTTTTGGTCTCTTGCTGTGTTTCTGTTCTTTTCCTATACTGCCTCTTCTATGAGTTTATTTGGCTTCTATTTAACTTAATTGTCCATAAAGGAGTGAGTTTAGGTCAACCAGTTATTTAATAAAACATAGTTTGAGTCTCTACCCTCGCAAGTAAAATATTTATAGGTTGCATTTAGTAGTTTTATAAATTTAATGAGATTATTGAATTAGTACATTTCTTGTTGCCAGTAGAGATTTGTGTCCTTTTTAGTTCCTGTCCAGTTAAAACCATGAATAAAATATGGGCAGAGAGAGATGGAAGGAGGAGAGACTTGGTATTAGATGAGGAAGAGGAAGGGGAAAAGGACAAGGAGGACAGTGAGACACATGCTTTTCACTTTGAGACATGAGAGAGTCACAGTCTTGCTGCAAGAACTATCTAGAATGGCAGGAATCATACACCAGCCTGGCTCTCACACCTCCAAAGACCCTGACAAGTGAGCTGCTGCTCCACTTCTTCAGCTCACCCCAGGCATTCCTGTCAAATCTATTTTTTTTAAGAACCTAAGAGGGGGGGACAATTCCACATTTTTTTTTTTTTTTAGTTTAAAGGATGCCCCCAAACTGGGGTTGTTGAACCACTTCACTCCAACACCTAGTACCATGCCCAGAACACTCAGAATTCATTTGGGAATGATGAATGACTGGGCAAAGAATGTTGCTCTTGGCTCTATCCTGACTAGTTCAGGGGCAGTGAGGTGGAGGAGGCAGGAGCCCAGTCTATGAAGCCTGATTTCATTTCAGACCCCAGTTTTTCCACTTTGTGACCATGATCAGTTGTTTTTTTTTTTTTCCATAGCATTTTCCTTATCTGTCAAACAAGGAGATTAGGATCTACCTCCTAGGGTTATAGTAAAGAGTAACTGAGTAGACTCAGAGTAGTGCAAATAGTAAAAGACACAATGGTAAATGCTGTTGAAGGGGTTGCAGGACCTCCGTGTGTTGTATCACTTGAGTGCTATTCCCATCAAAATCTCCATGAATCACATTCCCAAGGCTGGGCAATGTACAGCCTGTAACATCACATAAGCAGCCCTGATCTTTGCTTTTATTCTTGTTACACTCTACTTAGGTCCATTTTCTTTCTGTTTTCCCAAGTATTCCAAAGATACTAGAGAAACACCAGCGTGCATATGTACAAAATGAGGAAGACAGAAGAAAACCAAAGCATTGTATGCACTCTATATCTTTATAACATTTTTCTTTCCCTCAACAAGTGCCTCAGTAAGAAAATGAAGATTCATTTATTCAAGAAGCTGACAGTACACTTGACCCCAGATCAGATCCGTCTCTGGGGTTAAGAACCTGCATACTTGGCAGCCCCAGCATTAGTTAATGACGTAGTGATAGCCTGGAAGAAAGGAACCATGCTGAGAGGGGTGTAAAAGGGGCTTGGAAGTCCACCTAGTGGGATCTCCAAGTCCCATCTCCAGAAAACCTTCCCTTCTGTTGGAGCTTGAGTTTTCTCTCATTAAGAATGCACAAGAACAGCTGCTTTGAGAGTATTAAAAAACTGGTTCCCTGTATCATCTCCCATGAGTTCTAGCAATTCTGTCCTACTCAGTCTTCACCTTAGAGTCCTTACATGACTTACAAGGACAGCTTCACACTCAGAAAGTAAGATGCTTTACTTTTTTTTTAAGTAGAACTAAGTTAACTTTAAATATTCAGATTCTTTTCAAATGGAAATTCCTTTCCTCCAGGAAACTTGAGGTTTTTAGAATGTCAGTTAACAGAAATCCTCTCAGAAGGTGAAGTTTGTTTTTACGTATTTACCAGGGGGTAATTAAATAGCCACTCACTGAAGTCCAGTGAGGAAAGGAAGATTCATTACCAAGGGAATGGTTAACTGTTGCTTTGCCATTCCTAGAACTTAAAAGCCAAAAGTTGCCCCTACTAAAATTATTACAGAAAGACGACTGGATATATAAGGAACGTAATCCCTAAAACTGCAGGCAACTAAACAAAAATCAATAGTTTCTCTCATATGATGAGTTCCCCCACTAAACCACCACTCTTTGATCCTCATACACTGGAATACTTTCCTTCACTGAATTCTGAATTCATCTTAAATCAGTTTTCTAAAGTAAAAAAAAAAAAAAAAAGAAAAA
>PVHY01030337.1:0-13507 GCA_004024945.1 Uropsilus gracilis
ACAGACAGACAGACAGACAGACAGACAGACAGACAGACAGACAGACAGACAGATAGATAGATAGATAGATAGATAGATAGATAGATAGATAGATAGATAGATAGATAGATTCGGTTACTCCTTAGAAAGATAGAAGATAGATATAATGTGCATTGATAGATAGATAGATAGATTAGATAGAGAGATAGAGAGATAGAGAGATAGAGAGATAGAGAGATAGAGAGATAGAGAGATAGAGAGATAGAGAGATAGAGAGATAGATAGATAGATAGATAGATAGATAGATAGATAGATAGATAGATAGATAGATAGATAGATAGATAGATAGATAGATAGATAGAGTCGGTTACTCCTTAGAAAGATAGATATAATGTGCATAGATAGACAGACAGACAGACAGACAGACAGACAGACAGACAGACAGACAGACAGACAGACAGACAGATAGATAGATAGATAGATAGATAGATAGATAGATAGATAGATAGATTCAGTTACTCCTTACCTGACTGTCTAGCATAATGCGCATTGTGTTCATAGTGGAGGGAAAGAAATAGCAAAGATTTTTATGTTCTTTACACTTTGGAGGACAAACGTCATCGTCTGCAGTCAGTACGTACCATTGCTATGGTCAAAAATAAAGGAAAACAAAAACAGTGGTTTTCCTTTCTGCCCACCCCTAGGCCCAGGCCCCTGGAGTCACTTCTTTGATCCACGCTGGCTACACAAGTGGGCATCAGCCCCTAGACTGCCCCACTCACCCCCTGGCACCTAGGAAACCTTGTTACACCTGCCCACCATCCCTCCCCATCTGTGGGTTCAGCTGCCAAGCCTCTGCTCCCGGTGGCCCCCTCACCAGCAGCGTCCTGGGGTCTGGCCCCGTGTGGGCTGCAGCCAGCCGGTCCTTCCTCTCTCCCAGAACCCTGGGGATGGCATTTTTCGCAAGGCTGCCAATTTGCAACCCACCTTGCACTTCAAACCCTTTCCCCCATGCGCCCAGCGCAGAGTTGGGGCAAGGGAACAGATCAGCACGTTCTGAATCAGGACTGCCGCTGGCCTTCTCTCTTGGCTCCAAGTCACCCACCCCCTCTCGGCTTGGCACCCCTGCAGGGGCATTCCTGCCTCGGGGTCTGTGCTTGCCTCTGGCCCCATGGCCTGCCCAGCCCCTTCCTCCCAGGGGTCTCCCTGCCCACGCCAGGCCTTGTCAGCCCCGTCTCAGCGCCGCCTGTCCAGTGTCTTGCTCCTCAGCCCTTCGCGCGTGCGCACATCGCGCTGCTGGGCACAGCAGGTCTTGTCCGCTGAGCGTCCGGGGATTCGCCTGAAGCGGGGAGTCGGGGGCCAAGCACCTGAATCTCCGTGCGTCGGGCAGAACAGACCGAAGAAAGAGGCGTGGCCCCCCAGCCCCAGGGGGTCAATCTGAGCCTGTGCAGGTGGCTGCGTGGCACCCCCAAATCCATGTCCCCCTGCACTCAGAGCCAACCTGCTTTGGAGGAAGGGTCTTTGCAGGTACAATGAGAGGTCCCCAGGTGACACCGCCCCGGGTGCGGGGCCGGCCCCACACCCAGCAGCTGCGCCCCGAGCAGCAGAGGCGAGGGCGCAGACACACAGAGGCCACAGGGAAACTCAGGCAGAAGCCACACTGCCACAAGCTAAGGTGCCAGGAGCCACCAGACGCTGGAAGAGGCAGGAAGGAGCCTCCCCGGAAGTCTTGGGAGGGAGCCTGGCCCTGCCCACACCTTGAGTTCAGACTTCTGGCCACCAAAGTGGTGACAGGAGCCATTTCTGCTGTTTGAAACCAAGTGGATGGCAATTTGGTATGGCTGCCAGCCCTCCTGCAGCACCCACAGCCAGTCCCTGCCAAGCCCCGCCGCCGCCCCCACGAGCAGCCTCTACCTGCTCTACCATCCTCCCTCCGGGAGCCGGCCCTCCTCCCTCCTGCCGGCGGGGCGGCGCTGCCAGGCTCATCTTCCCAGGGCAGGGTAACTCCCAATCACGACTCCCACCCCCAGATCACGAACCCTCTACGGCTGCCCGTCACCGCAGGGAGGAGGTTCCTAGACTTGGAAGCCTCAGTCACCTGCACCCAAACCAGCTCTCCCAGCTTCCCTTCTCTCACCCTCTTCCCTCCACCGGCAACACCTGCCTCTTGCCAGCCCCTCTCCACCCAGAGGCCCTCACCCACGCGTGCCCAGGACCCTGGGTCTGGACATGGGTCTCACCCACGCGTGCCCAGGTCCCTGGGTCTCACCCACGCGTGCCCAGGTCCCTGGGTCTCACCCACACGTGTCCAGGACCCTGGGTCAGGTCATGCCCTGACCCTTGGCAGGCAGGATCCATCCACCAGCACGGGAGGGAGCCCAGCGCCTCAAGCCCAGGCGGCCGGCGGTGGCCACTGGCCGGCCAGCTCCCACCCGTGCTGGAGAGAGGCACGTGCTAGCCCGGGGTCCTCGTCGCCATGGCACCGACCACACTGGACATTGGGAGGGGCCAGAAACATGCGGATGGATTGAAGTTAGTTCAATGGAATCTTGACCCCCGACAGGACCTTGGTCTGGCCTCTCCCCCTGCAGGTTTGAGAGGCTTCTAGATTTTTCTTTCTTTCCTTTTTTTTTTTTTTTGGTCCCCATTTCAACTGTTCCTTCTCCTTTTCCCCGAGTCTGCTTTTCCCGCTGTGTGACTGTCCTGCGAGGAGGGCGCGGCCCCGGCCGGCTCCCCCAGGCCCCTGCTGCATGTCTTCCCCGTGTCTTGCGGCCCAGGCTCACCAGCCTCCCTCCCCCCCGACCACACCCAGAAGGGCCAGGAATCCTCTCTCCCGGCCACCTCAGGCCCACGCTGGCCCCCAGCACCGTGACTCCGAGAAGGCAGCGCTGCCCGGGTCCCCGGCGCCTGCTGGGCGTGGCGCCCGCCCACCGGCCGTGCCCACCCGGCTGGCAACCCGCAGCCACCAGACCCGCTGGTCAGGTCGGCGGGAGACAGGGCGCCCGGAAGCGGCAGGAGTCCCCGTGGGCACCTGCAGCTCAGCTGGGAAGCATCTCAACTTCTCCCCAGCAGGAATGCCCGGTTACCATGGTGACGACAGAGCTTGGCTCCGGGCCAAGGCCCCCCCCCAGAGGTGGTCCCCAGGGACCCCCCCCCAGCCAGCCAGCCCCAGTACTCACAGTGTAGCCAGGCGAGTCCCTGGGGCATGGTGGTGCACTGGGTCCCCCAGAGAGCAGCGGCAGTGTGTCCGGCAGTGTGTCTGTCTGTCTGTCCTCAGAGGCCCAGGTGGGGCCTACATGGCCCCGGGTCAGCCAAGGTAGCCCAGAGTCAGAAGGGGTGGCCCCGCGGGAGCGGCCTGGCTGGAGCAGCAGGTGCTCCCGGGCGGCAGCCACTCTTATCTGCCTGGCAGCGAGGAGGGTGGCTGGGGGGTGGTGGCTGCGCGTCCCATGGCAGCCAGGACCTGGCTGGGGCCAGCCGCCTGGCGGCCTTCCTTCCCGAGCAGGAGGAGAGTCCCCGGCAGGCCCCTCGGAATCTGGAGCGGGGTTGTGCTTTCTCTGATTTTTCTGTCTGCAGCTGCTCAGTGTGAAATCTGGCTCTGGAAAGAGAAAGGAGGAGAGAGACCGATTATGTAAGAGCAGCACTGCCACTCAGACATCAAGCCGCCGGCTCCCCCTGTGGCACGCGTTGCCCGCCACCTGGCCAGGACCCCCGGAGAGGCCGGCCCCGGCAGCCGGGACTCAGGGACAGGCTCACACTCAAGAAAGGATTCCAGACCCTCCAAAGGGCAGCGCTGCCCAGGAGCCTTCTGGTGATACTGC
This sequence comes from Uropsilus gracilis, assembly GCA_004024945.1. NCBI lineage: Eukaryota > Metazoa > Chordata > Mammalia > Eulipotyphla > Talpidae > Uropsilus > Uropsilus gracilis. Next base: position 3,798 of record PVHY01030337.1, read on the forward strand.
CCGGCAGTGGGAAGTCAAACAAAAGCAGGAATGAATGAGCCGTCTTTAAACCCAGGGAGCTTCCTGGAGGAGGAGACTGGACTGAAGTGCTTGAATGACTCAGGAGGTTGAAGCAGCAGCTCATCCAGCCCTTCACGCCCCTTACGGCTTAGTTCTCTCTTCCCATGACCCCAAACCCACATCCTTCTCTTTCCAGATGAAATAGCAGGCCCTCCGTTCAAAGTGCATTTTAGATGAACAACACATCCACTTTTTAATTTAATTTAGTTTCATGACATCATGACGAAACACATTATATTTTACTGTAACTATGTCCCAAATATTGCAGAGGTTATACTACACTTTGAAATTTTCATTTTTTGAAAATACCGTTCGATCCAGCAACCCCGCTTCCAGGAATCTACCCAGAGGTTACAAAAACTCTTATCCAAAAGGACACCTGTACTCGGGTGTTTATTGCAGCGCTATTTACAACAGTCAGGATATGGAAACAACCCAAATGCCCCCAAACAGACGAATGGATCAGAAAGCTGTGGTGTACGTTCACGATGGAATATTATTCATCAATCAAAAAAGACAAACTTATGTCGTTCGTAGCAACACGGATGGAGCTAGAAGGAATCATGTTAGTGGAAATAAGCCAGGAAGAAAAAGAGAAATATGGGATGGTCTCACTTATATAAGGGATAAAGGGAAAACAAACAAACAAAAGGACAAGAAAAATTTTAAACTGTCAGCAGAACTGAAGCACAGAGCAAGAGAGGAGGAAGGGGAGTCAGCGATGGGATGAGCACAAAAGATTGAAATGGTGGTGCATGAGTGATAAGGGGGTAAGAGAACCCTAGGGTAGACAATGATGCAAAATAAAATAAATTAAATTTAAAAAGAAATTTTTAGGCCGGGCACGGTGGCGCGTGCCTGTAAGTGGCAGCCTAGGAAGCCACGGCTGGGGCCAGGGATCGCAGTTCGAGTCCCGCTCAGGGCAACGTAGCAAGACCTAGTTCCAAAAAAAATAGCTGGGTGTGGTGGCGCGCGCCTGTAATCCCAGCTACCTGGGAAGCTGAGGTTGGGGATCGCTTGAGTCCGTGGTAGCCCGGGCAACATGAGCCTGTGGTTCTATGGGCAAAAATAACGAGACCTGGTCTCAAAAAAAAAAAAAAAATTCATTTTTTAATTGAAATTTCAAATTAAATGGGAATTGGGTATTCTTATTTGCTAAGGTGCTGTAAGCAGGCAGGCAGGGTACGAAGACCATACCAGGCCGAGACAATCAGGGAATGCGACACCAGGGCTGGTGAGAAGCAGGTTTAGTAGCACCGAAGCTGACTCAGCAGGTTCATAGGCCAAAGTGTCCCTACTGGGATCTTAAGGGTTTTCATACATGTTACATGCTTTGGTGTTGCGGGCAGCAGAAAGCCTGATGTGGCAAAGACAGAATGAGGGAGATTCAAGAAGAAACTGGCCTGCCTATCAGTAAACTGAGTCAGTCAGTCATACGTGGTTCATCTAGATCCCTAGGCAGCATTTCTTACGTCCTGTGCACCAGCAGACTTGAGGTTATCATGCTTCACCTGATGAGCACACTTGAGTGGCAGCCCCGCTGTAGTAACAGGAGAGTTCACTGTGTCCTGGGCCCAGGCCTTTATTCCCGAATTCTCACAAGAGTCTTATGGGGCCATGGGATCTCATCTTATTAGTGAGGAAATTGAGGCCCAGAAAGGTGAAGTCACTCATCCAAGGTCACACCACATCTAAGAAGTGGGACAGGAACTCCAGCCCAGCCTGCTGGTGGCCACCATCCCTCCCGCCGGCGCCACATGTGGCTCTAGCAGCCTTCCCCAGCTTCACACCGTCACCTCATCTGCCCCTGTCTGGACTCTGTGAGCACAGATGATTGTCCTCGTTCTGGAGATGAGGACGTGCAGGCTCTGAAGGCAGCAAAGCCACCTCTGAAAAAGCCGGGCGTGGTGGCGCATGCTTGTTGTCCAAGCTGGGCGTGGTGGCGCGTGCCTGTAATCCAAGCGCTGGGAAGCAAGAGGCCCGGGATCGCTTGAGTTCACAAGTTCGAGACTACCCTGGGCAACACAGCGAGACCTGGTCTGAAAAAAGCAGCCAGGCGTGGTGGTGGGTGCCTGTAATCCCAGCTACCTGGGAGGCTGAGGCTGGTGATTGCTAGAGTCCGCGGTACCTCGGGCAACTACTCGAGTCTGTGGTACCCTGGGCAACATAGCGAGAACTAGTTTCCAAAAAATAAATAAATAAACAAATAAACAAACAAATAAATAAAAAAAATAAATAAATTTTAAAAAATGAAGGCAGCAAAGCCACCTCTGAAATTTGGTCCACCGCATCCCATGCCCTCTCAAGCTTCCTCTCTGGGCAGGGGAAGTGGCCACAGTGGATGGCATGAGGGGAACACGGTAAGAGCTCGTGTCTCCAGCACAGCGTCTCTCCCCACAGAATGTACCGGAAGTACCTGACTCCCAGAGGTTCCCAGGGGCCGTTGGGGCATCACACAGAGGACACGACATGGGTGTCCCCATTTACTCCTTGTGTGAGGACCCCTCTAAACCTCTGGTACCCCATCCAGAAAATGTCCCTTCTATGACAGTGTCACCACAAACTCTAACCTGAGAGGAACTTTTTTTTTTCAGAGGCCAGGTCTGCTACATTGCCCGGGGTAGTCTCAAACCCGTGGACTCAAGCAATCCCGGGCCTCAGCCTCCCAGCGCTGGGATTACAGGTGCGCGCCGCCCAGCCCAAAGAGAACTTTCTGCCGTCACCTACTCCCCTGGTTATTCACCCCTTCCTCCTTTACAAAAACCCCTGCTCTGGCTCCCCACTTCCCTGCCTGAGAACCGTTTGCAGAGGGAGTCCTGGAACCCGAACTAGAATCTAGAGCTGAGCTCTGGCGCCTGCACTCCAGCCTGGAAAGGAGGTGTGGGCTGATGACACACGGCCGTGTAGCTAAACACTCCACCTCTATTGGCGGAAAACAACAATCCTTTCTTCTCTCCAGGGCCCTGTCGGTTGGCTGGGACCTGGCTGATCTAGCCTGTGCTCAGCCATGCTGGTGGAGGAGCTGGTGCTCGCTGGCCAAAGCTGACTTCAGCCAGTCTAGGAGGTATGTCCTCCTGGTAGAGGAAGGGTTACGCGAAAGGAAGCAGATGAATCAGCGTCCCTTGTGGTCCCTTATGGCCCAGGCACAGAGGAGCCACACCATCACTCTGGCCACATTCTATCATCCCAGGCAGAGGGGAAAGGTGATGGAGGAGGAGGGGGGGGCAAGGAACTGACCCCTCTTCTTGATGGAACAAGATGGAAGGAACTGCAAAGAATTCCTGCAAAGGACATAGACGGGGACATATGTGAAGAACCGGGGTCACGTTTCCAAGCACTCTACTGCCTTTTTCTCCCAAGGCAACCAGGCCTGAGCTGAGACCCAAGGGACAGAGCGGAGGGGGAGGGGAAGGGGAAAGGGGAGGGGGAGGGAAAGGGGAGGGGGAGAGGTGGAGGAGGGGGGAGGAGGGAGCAGACAACCTACTTTAACCTGCCCCTTCCCTCTAAGTAGGACCTGACCACAAGGGGCCTCGGGGACATTCACTGCAACCCCCACATCCTAGAGATGAGGAAACAGGGGCTGCAGACTGGGGGGGGGGGTAGGAGGAAGCTGGCTCAAAGCCCTCCCCCCCCCAGCCTTCTGTGAATCAAGCCAGCTCTGCCCTTTGAAAACGTGGGGAGAAACAAGCCACCACAAGGAGTGAGTCACAGATGCTTGACACAGGGAGGAGGTGGAGAAAAATAGTTAGGCCATAGAGAGAGAAATAAAAGCAGAATAGGGAGGATTGTTCTGGCGAGTGCCATTAGCGCTGGATCTATATTTCTGAGTAACATGTCACTCACCACCTCTGCTCTACCAGTGGACACTAGGCCTGGCATGTCTAAATTAAAGGGGACCCACGCACTCCCCATCTGACAGCCAATCTCATTCAAGGAGGTAGGTTGGGTCAGACTCTGGCTCTTGCCATTAACCCCCGCTCAGTCCAGGTCAAATCTACAAGGGAACCTCCACCATTCGGACCCTTGAAACTGGGCTTGGCCATGTGACTGGCTCTGCCTGACCAATGGCTGTGCCCTACGATTTAATGTTCTCTTGTGGTTGGGAAGGTTTTCAGCCATTTCTGGCCAGTCTCCTCCACGGGCCACTGCTGAGGCCCAGGACCTCTGAATGAAGGTTTTCTAGACCATCTGGCCCCAGTCAAGCCAGCCCAGAATCCCAGGCATTCTACAGAATCATGAGAAATAGTGGGTTCACACAGGCCTGAGCTGGACGCAGCAGATGGACAACCAAGTGAACCAGTGCATGTAAGACCAGAAAAACAACCGTAGAGACACGATGTCACCAGGCGCACTTCTGCGCTCGCTGGGCCAAGACCCGGGTCTTCATTTTGGAGATATATTCAAGGAGAGCAACACACCCTCCCCTCATCAAGGGAGAGGAGAGGATGACCAAAGAGGGGATGATGGGCCCCACATCAAAACTGCAAACTGAAGCAGAGGAGATGATCTTCAAAGGCCACTCGTAGAAGCCTGAACTCACAGAGAAACTTCTTGACCAACACTGGCCGGGAGCGAGACCCCCTAAGTCCGACACCAGAGCCATAAGGATAAGCAACAAAGCAATGGAGATGGGATTGGATTGGAGAGGATGGCCTGTAGCAAGAAAACATGGACCCATCACAAACGAATATAACCTGGCCACCCAACGCAAACTTAAGACTGAAAATCTAACAGCAAGGTTCGCCTGGACCCAACAACGCAGTCCCTCACCCAGAGAAAAGACACTAACATAGGAAAGAGACTAAGGGACTCAGCACAGCTAAGAAACAAGAGTGGGGTTCGAGAGAACAGAAGGGGCACCAGAGGGAGGAGGGAGGGGGAAAAATAGTAACAGAGGTTGTAGCCTAAAGAACAAAATAAAATAAAATCGCATATTAAAAAAAAAAAGAAAGAAATAGTGGGTTCACTTCATTTTGGGGGGGGCCTAGGTCTCACCATTTTTGCCTGTGGAACTGCAGGCTCACGTTGCCCAAGGTACCACAGACTCAAGCGATCCTCAGCCTCAGCTTCCTAGGTAGCTGGGATTACAACGTGTGCCACCACGCCCAGCTAATTTTTTGGAACTAGGTCTCCCTACGTTGCCCCAGGAGGGACTCGAACCGTGATCCCCGGTTCCCACTGTGGTTTCCTAGGCTGCCGCTTACAGGCACACGCCACCGTGCCCAGCAGAAATAGTGGGTTCATTTATTTAAACCACTATGTTTTGGCCGGGTGTGGTGGTGTGCATCTGTAGTCCAAGTGCTGGGAGGCAAGAGGTCAGGGATCACTTGAGTTCGTGGGTTCGAGACCACCCGGGCAACACAGTGAGACCTGGTCTCGAAATAACAGCCGGGCGTGGTGGCAAGCACCTGTAATCCCAGCTACCTAGGAAGCTGAGGATGGGGCTCGCTTGAGTCCACAGGATTGGGACTGCCCTGGGCAACATAGGTAGACCTAGTCTCAAAAAATAAAATAAAATAAAATAAACCACTATGTTTGGGGGTCATTTGTTACACAGCAGAAGATAACTGATACAGCAGATGACCTGGGACCTTCCCGATGAGGTAGTGTTCTTCTAAGAGGAGATACTGTATTTCGGTTCGTTCTGTATCTATGTCTAATAGCTGTTCTCAAGAAGCTTTTTGGTAAATGCTATCGGGTTTCCCTGCATTTGCATAATCTTCTGTTGCCTCATCTAGTTTCCTCAACTGGGAATTAACCTTCCATTTATTGCAGAAGAATTTAGCATTTGTTCTTATCTTGTTGGAATCTATCCCCAGGGCTTCCGTTTATTAGTTCATATGCTAGTTGGTGATTTCCGTCTTCCAAAGCTTCGGTTCCATCTTCTTTCTTTGCTGTAGTGGTCTGGAATTTCTACAGGCTCAAGAGGGACTCCTCCTTTGTCCAGGATGATTCTGACAGTTTGTACAAAAAACTGAAACGCCTTCCCATTACATCCTTCGTCATAAGGGCAAAGGCCTGGTAGGCACTGAACATCTGCATTGGTGGACTGACTGGTTAAAAAATAAAAAGTCACGGGTTGTACCCCAAAACAGATGACTGGGTCAGAAAGTTCTGGTATAGGTACACAAGGGAATAGTCATCAATCAGAAAAGACAAACTTCTGTCATTAGCAGCATCATGAAGGGAGCTACAAGGAATCATGTTAGCAGAAAGAAGTCAGAAAAAGAAATACTGGAAACGATCTCACTTATATGAAGGATATAGGGAAAACAAACAAATGGATAAGAAAAATTTTATTTAATTAATTAATTAAAAAAAATTTTTTTGAGACTAGGTCCCTCTATGTTGCCCAGGGTAGTCCCAATCCCATGAACTCAAGCAATCCCCAGTCTCAGCCTCCCAGGTAGCTGGGATTACAGGCACACACCTCCATGCCCAGATGCTTTTTTGAGACCGGGATATGTTTTGCTATGTTGCCCAGGGTAGTCTTGAACACACAAATTCAAGCGACCCCAGGCCTCTTGCCTCCCAGCACTTGGATTACACGTGCGTGCCATCACACCTGGCTTCTTCTTAGATTCTTTTTTTTTTTTTTTTTTTTTTGAGACTAGGTCTTGCTATTTTTGCCCGTGGAACCGCAGGCTCTTGCTGCCCGGGGTACCACAGACTCAAGCAATCCCCACCCTCAGCTTCCCAGGTAGCTGGGATTATAGGCACACACCACCACGCCCAGCTATTTTTTTTGGAACTAGGTCTCGCTACAGGCCCCAGGCGGGACTCGAACTGCGATCCCTAGCCCCGGCCGCTTCATAGGCTGAAGCTTACAAGCACGAGCCACCGTGCCCAGCCTCTTTCTTCTTATATTCTAAGGCTGCATTAGCCTTCTTCAACTCCTGTTGTATCTCAGCATTTGGTGGCAGGGTTCTCCAGAAACTGCAACTTCCACCAGGCCAGTCCCTAAGATATGTGACATTTCATGCCAACGCTTTTATCTTTTTTGATTATATGGATCCTAGTGGGTGTGAGGTGGTAACTCATTGCAGTTTTGATCTGATTTTTTGGATGATTAATATGTTACGTCTCTTTTCAAGTGCTTATAAACTATTTGCATATTTTCTAAGTAGAGTAAGCAGCACCCTGGAGTCCTTATTTGTATATTTTCTTTGCAAAAAGTCTATTCAAATCTTTTGCCCATTTTTCAGTTGGGTTATCTTTTTAGGTTGTTTTTCTCATAATTGTCTCCAGATGATACCTGACCTATTGAATGCTCTGCATGCCCCAGAGCCCCAGAGCTCCCCAGAACCTTCTAGGCATCATCAAGGTAACTCCTTGACTCCCATAGTAGTTAATATTTTTAGAACACATATTTATGGCTTTTGTACAATAGTTATAAGTGTCAATGTTCATCACTTTTCCTGGAGTGGTGTATACTTCTTTGTTTTGTTTTTTTTTTTCTGAGACTAGGTCTCGCTATTTTTGCCCGTGGAACCGCAGGCTCTCGTTGCCTGGGGTACCACAGACTCAAGCAACCCCCAGCCTCAGCTTCCCAGGTAGCTGGGATGACAGGCACACACCACCACGCCCAGCTATTTTTTTGGGACTAGGTCTCGCTATGTGCCCACGGTGGGACTCGAACCGTGATCCCTGGCCCTGGCCATGGCTTCCTAGGCTGCTGCTTACAGGCACGAGCCACCGTGCCCGGCCTGGAGTGGTGTATACTTCTTTATTCTTTTCTTTTTTTATTTTTTGGAGACTAGGTCTCACTATGTTGCCAGGGGTACAGTGGACTCAAGCCATCTCCAGCCTCAGTCTCCCAGGTAGCTGGGATAACAGGCACCCACCACGGCACCCAGCTGATTTTTCAAGACCAGGTCTCACTATGTTGCCTGGGGAAGTCTCAAACCCATAAACTCAAGAGATCCCAAGCCTCTTGCTTTCAGTGCTTGGACAACAGGTGCGCGCCACCACACCAGGCTTCTTTATTCTTTGACTCTCCTTCCCTCTTCACTTCTTTGTTCTTGAGTAGCTCTGGCTCATCATCACCGTGATCACATATTGCTCTAAAGCAGCCGCCGCCTTACTGTAAGGAGGCGTCAAACAACATTTATTATCGTCAAACAACACTCCATTGTATGAACATACCACCACTTCTTTATCCATTCATCAGTTGATGGAGATTTCGATAGGTTTCATTGGGGGCTAATGAACAGCATCGCTATGAACATTCATGTACACATTTTTGTATGGACCTTTAACTTCAGTTCTCCTGGCTCTACCCCTAGGAATGGGGTAGCTGGGTTATCTGGGAAGTCTTGCTTAGTCTGAAGAACTGTCAATCTGTTCTTCAAAGCAGCCACAATCTTCTATATTCCCATCAGCAATGCAAGGAGGTTCCTATTTCTTCACATTCAAGTCAATGCTTGTTATCTTTTTTGATTATATTGATCCTAGTGGGTGTGTGGTGGTAACTCATTGCGGGTTTGATCTGAATTTTTTGATGACTAATGATGTTGAGCATATTCTCATGTGCTTATATGCTATTTGTATATTTTCTTTGAAGAACTGTTTAGTCAAATCTTTTGCTCAATTTTCAGCTGGGCTAGCATTTTGTTTATTTTTATTTATTTATTTTTGAGACTAGGTCTCGCTATTTTTGCCTGTGGAACCGCAGGCTCACGTTGCCCAGGTTACCACAGACTCAAACAATCCCCAGCCTCAGCTTCCCAGGTAGCTGAGATTATGGGCGCGCACCACCACGCCCAGCTATATTGTTTTGGGACTAAGTCTCACTGCTACATGCCCCCGGCAGAACTCGAATCACAATCCCTGACCCCAGCCATGGCTTCCTAGGCTGCTGCTTACAGGCATGCGCCACTATGCCCGGCCGTGGCGTTTTATTTTTGAGTTACAAGAAATCTTTATATATTCTGGGTACTAGACTCTTATCAGATACATGATTTGTAAATATTTTTTCCCACCATGTATGGTTTACTTTCTCTATTAGTGTCCCTTGATGCATACATGTTTTTACGTTTGATCATGTCCAGTTTTCCTTTCCTTTCTTTTTTTTTTAGAGACTAGGTCTCCCTATACTGCCTGGGGTAGTCTTGAACCCAAGGAATCAAGTGATCCCTAGCCTCAGTCTCCCAGGTAGCTGGGATTACAGGCACTCGCCACTACATCTGTCTACTTTTTTTTTTTAGATTAGGTCTTGCTATGTTGCCTGGGGTAGTCTCAAACCTGAGGATTCAAGCGATTCCTAGCCCCGGCCTCCCAAGGCTGGGATTAAAGGTGCACGCAACCACACCCAGCTACCTTTCCTGTCTTTGATTGTTTATGCTTTTGGTGTCACATCTAAGAAACTGTTTTCTAATTCAAAATCATGATTTCTAAGAATATTATAGTTTCAGTTGTTACATTTAGGTCTTTGGCTCCAGTTGGAGATAAGTTTTGCATATAGCATGGGGTAAGAATCCAACTTCATTCTTTTAAATCAGGATAGCCAGATGTCACAACACCATTCTTGGACAAGATTATTAGACAGTTTCTTTCCCATTAAATAGTCCTGCTGCCCTCGCTGAAAATTAGCTAACCATCGATGCATAAAGGGATTTTTTTTTCTTTCTTTTTTTTTTTTTTTTTTTTAG
>PVHY01030338.1:0-13505 GCA_004024945.1 Uropsilus gracilis
TTTTGAATGAATGTCTTCATGTCCTCTGGGTAGATTCCTACTGCTGGGATTGCTGGGTTGAATGGTAAGTCCACTTTCAATTGTTTGAGGGTCCTCTGCACAGTCTTCCATAGTGGCTGGACCAGTTTGCACTCCCACCAGCAGTGTAAGAGAGGTCCTTTTTCTCCACATCCACGCCAACATTTGTTGTTGTCTGTTTTATTTATGTGGGCCATTCTTACTGGTGTAAGATGGTAACTCAGTGTGTAAAACCTGTAACTTTTAAAATGAACTTAGAATAAACTTGTTTTTTATTTTTTGTAATTTATTTATATATAAACTTCACATAAAAATAGAATTATTTTCCAAAAAAAAAAAAGATTGACTATTTAGACATTTTTAGATTTGCAGAATTATTGCAATGGTAACATATGATGTATTTTGTGTCCTAATTATAAATCTATTACAAACTTTACATCAGTAATGTACTTCTTATGACTAAGGAACCCTATTGGTATAGCCTTATTCAAAAACCCAAAATTTTTCAGATTTCCTTAGTTTTTACCCAATGTAAACTCTAGACTTGCCTTGTTGGTTTGTCAACCTTGACAGTTTAGCAAAAACACTGACCAAGGCATTTGGTATAATATTCTTTTACTGAAACTTGTCTATTTTTTTTTATTCTGGGGCTATATATCTGGAGAGCAAAGGGGCATCCTCATCATATTTATCAATGGCATATATTAATTATTATTAATGAAATATCAATATTGCTGTCAATCTTGATCATGTAAGTTTGCCAGATTTCTCCACTATTACATTATTCCTCCCTCCTCACCTCTTTCCAAGCTTTCTCTCCACCCCCACTTCTTTTCTATATTTTAATCTTTGAAGGAGTCACGGTACACAACCCACACTTACTTGAAGTGTGGGAAATGTTGTGACTCGTGGGCTGTTCAAGACACAAGGACTCCGATTGAAGTTCAAAGCTGCAAGTTTATTACTGGTGCACCAGGGCCCCCAAGCCAGCTTGGCAAGAGAGACTCCAAGCAACCTCTGTGACAACCTTTTATAGGGCAAAACCATCACCACCCCTTATTGTGAGGCAAGCAAGTGGGTGTAAGACACATTCCCCCAACCCCATAATGGTGGGACATGTTTCCAAGACTGTGGGTTTCCAATAATGCTAACACTCATCATCTATCAGCAGGACAATGCTGGTATCCATCATCTACCAGGTGGACAATACTGGTGTCCATCATTCATCAGGTGGACAATGCTGTTGTCAGGAATAACCAGGAATAAGGGGAGGCAGAAACAGGATGTGGGACAGCTAGTCATGGCGGGTACTTTCCACTGAGGGTTGAGAGAGGACACTGGCTTCAAAATGGAGTTACTTTGGTCAGTCTGTTCCCAACAGGAACCTCTGTCTTCCATTTTTGAAGACAGAGGATCCACATAATAGTTTTGAATTTTTCTTGAAAAGAGATTAGTCTTTTACTATTTTTTTCATTTATATCACTATTAACCCATGGGTGTTTGCATGGTACTATTGGCTAAAATCCAACATTACATTTTTTATTTTGTTTCTCAAGTATTTCCGGCTCTGGCCATTAACAGATATTTCAGTTGACTACTGCCATTGATCTGGCTCCAGCAACATGCTTTTATTTTATGGCTGCTTAAGAAATACTTTATTATATAGATAATTATTTCACATCTTTGTAATCCCTGGGGCTCTCCCCTCCATGATTGTTCCCTCCCTCATCCATTTCCTCCCACCCCCAAGTTGTGTTTAGTTTGTTTTTCAGCTTATTTTGACTTTTCCTTGGCCTTTTGTATGCTTTTCCTATGTCCCATATATTAATGAAACCATTTGGATTCTGTCTTTTTTTGTCTGACTTATCTCTGCTAGTAGGATTTCTTCTAGGTCCATCCATGTTATCACACATTTGTCAACGTTGTCATTTTTAATTGATGAGTAATATTCCATTGTGTATATATACCATAATCGAGAACAGTTGTCCCTTTGTACCCACATTGAGGTCTCCTTTGGGTAGATACTAAAAGAGTAATTGCTGGGTCGAATGGTAGTTCTATTTTCATTTGTTTGAGGGTCCTCCACACAGCTTTCCATAGTGGTTGGACCAGTTTACATTCCCATCAGCAGTGTAAGAATGTTCCTTTCTCTCCACATCCCCGGCAGCACTTGTTGTTGTCATTTTTTTTTTTAATATGGGCCATTCTTGCTGGTGTGAAGTGGTATCTCATTGTGGTTTTGATTTGCAGTTCTCTGATTGCTAGTGACATTGATCAGTTTTTCATGTGTCTATTGGCCATTTGTATTTTCTCTTTGAAAAAGTGTCTTTTTAGTTCCTTTCCCCATTTTTAAACTGGGCTTCTTGCTTTGTTTTTGCTAAGTTGTGTGAGTTCCTTATGGATCTTTGTTATCAATCCCTTATCACTTTTGTGGAGGGCAAAGATTTTCTCCCACTCAGTTGGGTTTCTTTTTGTTTTGTTTGTTGTTTCTTTTGCTGTACAGAAGCTCTTTCGTTTGATGTAGTCTTAGCTGTTTATGTTTTACTTCATTTTTTTTTGCTGGCTGTAGATGTATCCAGAAATGGATTTCTGAATTGTAACTCATGAAGGGTTTTGGCCAAGTTTTCCTCTATGTATTTCATGGTGTCAGGTCTTACATCCAAGTCTTTTATCCATTTTGAGTGGGTTTTTTTACATGGTGTGAGGGAGGTGTCTTGGTTCATTTTTTTGTATGTTTTGATCCAGTTTTCCCAGCACCATTTATTGAAGAGGCTGTACTTGTTCCATTGTGAGTTTTTCACTCTTTTGTCAAAGATTAGATGATTACTTCTTTCCTTTCTGGCAATGTAAGATTTTCCTGGCTCATTTCATATATGTACCACATCAGTCTTGATTCAAGCATCCCTTGAAGCAGCTTGAATTGGAAAATGTTATTCAAATCAGGATTTGGGCAACGACTGGTCCTTCAGTTCTTACACATCCCCTTCCATTTCTTCACATTTTAAGAATTAAAATGTGAGTTGAAAAATTCACACTTTGAATAATTTACATACAAAATCATACTATTGAATTAGACATATATATGTATGTTACCATCAACATAAGCAAGGAAATAATCCATACTTTGTAAAGTTTTCTTGCATCTCTTTTATGTGCTTTCGCAGTTTTTAATTGTACAATGCCTCACTGTAAACATTATGTAATACCAAGATTCTGTGAATTTTTATGCATCTATTGACATAGTTATATGCTTTTTCTCCTAGTAATGTGGTTTAGCCTTTAATTGATTTATATGCATTTATCATATTTGCATCTCTTGGGGTGTGATCTTTTTAGTGTTCTATTTATTCTGGTTGGTTGATATTTTGTTGAGATTTTCTGCCTCCTCACTAATCAGAACATTAATATACTCTTTAGTATGTTTATTATATAGACACTCCTGTGTCTTTGGATAGACCAAAATGCGTATGTTTTTCTTTTTTTTTTTTTTGAGACTAGGTCTTGCTATTTGCCCATGGAACCTCAGGCTTACATTGCCCGGGGTACCACAGACTCAAGCAATCCCCAGCCTCAGCCTCCCAGGTAGCTGGGATTACAGGTGCACGCCACCATGCCCAGCTATTTTTTGGGACTAAGTCACACTGTGTTGCCCCCAGTGGGACTTGAACCATGATCCCTAGCCCCAGCCGTTTCATAGGCTGAAGCTTACAGGCACGAGCCACCGTGCCCGGCTCATATGTTTTTCTTATACCACAAATATCTGGTGGGAAATGAAGAAGGCAAAACACAAGAAAATGTGTAGATCTTTGCGACTTGCTACTGAAGGAAACTACCACTCTTAAATCAGACATGCAGCAATTTCTCAAAATTACCATTCAATGCTCCTAGCAGTTTTTGTTTTAAGTAGGCAGAAATCAGAAGGGTTCTCTGTATGCTGGAGCCCCTGTAGCTTCAGAGAAGCCTGAAAATATTATTGGTTTTCAAATAGTTCAGACTTTTTTTCTTGTCTCATGGAAGAGAGAACTGCCTCCAATGCTGTGCATGCACAGCCCATAAGCAAAAGTCCAAATAATGAATTTCTTCCTGCATTTTATAAAAGTGTATTCCAAGTGGATTGCAACTTACACACACAAAACATGGTTCCTTCCCAGCAAGGGGTGTTAGACATGCTCTTTTCCACTTAGGTTGTTTGGGTAAAGTCAGCAGGAATGTGTTATTGACGGTGTGAGAGTTGTACCTTCTGTACGTAACACATATCCAACGTTAACAGGGCTTATTCACAGTAACCCTAAAACAATGGAGGTGCACTTAATATATCCCCTGGGTCCTCCTTCAACTGAACAGAGACAGGACCTGGTTTCAATTCACACATTGTTCTTTCTCAGATTTGGTATGAGAACAGAGTACCAAAGAAAGCAAGTTGGATTAAAGTATTTATTATTACATTTTGAGATCTTAGGCCATAGACCATACCTCCTCCCTCTCCCCCGAAAAAAATCCTGCATGGAAACTGGAAGGATGGAAGGTCAGAATGATGAGGCCAGGGTTGAAGACTTTCCAGAAAGTGCCTTCCAAAGGGGTTGCATGTATTTGCATGTATAAGAGTTGCATACCAAACTCAGTCACTTGGCTTCCCACTGAGTTAGTACTTGAACTTGCAGACATAGGGGAAGTGCCAATCGCAGTTAAAATTGATCCATTTCTCATAACCTAGAGAGACAGAAATGCTGAAGTGAATGGTTTGGTCGTATCTGTGAGGCTAGTGAGAAGGCATGCCAGATTCCAACTTCAAGTTCAAAGCCTCCCCCTCCCCTTCACCAGTATCATGCTCCAGGGGACAAAGAAAGGTGAGCAGAGATGGGGGAGGAGCAGAGAGATGAACAGAGCATCTCCTACCTAGGAGGGCTCCAGGACAGAGGGGCAAGGCAGAGGGTAGCCTCTCAGTTTCTTACCTGTGTGGTGTGAGACCGTGGCACAGTAGCCACTATCTGGGGATCGGGGGGGACATTGGTCCCAGGCAAAGTAATTCAACACATCTCCACTAGTCCACTGCCATCCTCCTCCATTGGGTTGAAGACCCTAACGAGTGGAGGAGGTTGGAGCCAGGTGAGGTTGAGTGGCCATTAGAGTTCTGGTTTCATAATTCCCTCCCTGGCTACCAGACCTCCCTCTCGGCTTAGATTTTGTTCTCAGCTTACAGATGCTTCATCAGTGCTATCTCATGAGAAATGCTCCCTAACTACACAGATCATGGACTGCCCAGAGGAACATGTTACGGGCTGAGCAGTGAGGGTGGTCCATTGGTGATTGCCCTCCAGACTCCAAACACCATGTCTATTATCCCAGAGAATAATGCACCTTGTCTTTATGTTTTATTTCCTCAACACAGAACTGAGTTACACACAACTCTTGTCTGAATTGTACCAAAGGTTGATAGGAATCAGATTAAAATGAGCCTTAGAGGAAAGACCTCACCGCAACTCATCGTCAGTTCCATCGTCAGTCCTAGTCCTCCCTTCTTTCAAATATCTCCCCTCATCCCAGGTATTTTGAGGGCATTTCCTGGGCAGGCAAGGGGAGTGACAGTGGTCCAGAGGACAATAGAATCTTGAGAGGTATCAGAGAGATGATATAGTCATACCTCTGTGGGGTCATGGAGCCCGATCCAGACATTAGGGAGTCCATTCCAGGTGTTCTTGATCAGAGAGGACACGAAGGAAGCCTCAGACCCACTAAGCACAGATACCAGGTGTCCTAATGTTTGCCGTTGACAGTCTATCTACGTGGGAAGCAAGACACGAGATGGAGCTTCAGAATCACGAGAGGACTGGAAAGCAGAGGCAGGTGAGGTGGGGGGATGTGTCCAAATGATGAGACACACATTTTCAGGAATCCCTGAAAATGGGGACCTCTACCTTGGTTGCTAGTGTATTTTCTGCCAAGAAAACCTCCTAATACTCACTTCTGCATCCATCCAAGTTTTTGGTGTTGTATATAAGGCGTAACAGAAATGCTGGAAAGCCACAGCGTTTGTAGGACAAGTGATCTTTGGAAGAGGCTGTTCCTTCTGCAAGTCTTCCCCTGGGATGCAAGAAATCAAGGAGAGAGATGAAGAGCAAAGAAGAGTGGGGAGTGAGATGGTGAAATGACCTTTGGGGGTCATGAGACCACAGTTTGGGAAAATGATACCCACCTACGGAAGGGCCTATACTTTCAGTGTCTTCCTTCTTTTAAAAAGACCTTCTTGATCTGAACCAGCTCCACTAAATGAGACCATCCCTTTCCTTATACCCCCCCTCCCCTTTTCAAAATGTCTACCTTTCACTCATGCGGGGTTTCCCACACGGGGTTGCAAACATTCTCCTTCACCCTTCTTGATTTCCCACTTCCTTCTCCCAACGCTGACAAAATGGCAAATCACCTCATGCCAATGGACTGCTGTGGTGCCTACCATTCCCAGCTATGCTGAAGGAAGGAGGCAATGGAAGAATTGCAGGCACTTTCTTTGTAGGAAGATGTCTCTGCAAAGATGTGCCTGCAAAGAGCCTCCTTCTCTCTTCCTTGACCTTGGCCGTTCATGGGAACTCAATGCTAGAGGCAAAGAAATTTCACCTTGGACCTGAGAAAGGAGTGTCATGCATGAGAGCAGCATCCAAGACACGCTGGGCAGAGCCACAGCAAACAGCATCCTGGCTGTGACTTGAGGGGGCAATCGGAGACACTAAAAGAGACATGATGAGAGAGAGGGCATACATGAACATGGCTCTTCTACCCTTACCTTTTCCTTTGTCTACTCTCTTAAAACTAGAGGGTGACTTCTATCCCTTCTTAATTCCGGAAAAGTTCCCGAAATCTACATACCCCACCACCCTGGAGAACTCCCAGGACCACCTTCACTGAGTCTCAGCTTCTATGTTCTCTGCAGACGGGCAACCTCCTCTGCTTTCCCTCAAACGTGTTGGGGGGAAAATGCCCAGTGTGTGTTCCCTCTTCTCTTGGTTCCTACTTACCTTTCTCGCAGTATTGATCTGCTTTGCTGTGTGAGGTTGGAGAAGCCTGGGTTTTTATAGAAAGACTAGTGGGAGGGTCACTGAAATGAGCAACAGCAGTGTGGAGCCAGGATGGGGTCTTGGGGAAGGCTTGGTGTGGATTCAAAGAGATTTCCGCCATTGGGAGGAGACTTCCAGCAAAGGCTGTGAATTGCCACAGATGTTGCCTCTTTCCGGTTAATGGGCCAGCACTTCCATGGGAACAGGTGGAGACTGAATTTTCATCACTTTCGCTCAGATAACTTATTCTGAGAAAACCCCAAGGGAATAAGTGCAGCTGCAGCACAAATTCTGATGGACATAGTTTAGCAAATACTGTGGGATTCGACGGTGAAGGTAGGTACTCCATGTGGTTTTTGAGTCATCTGCCAAGCGTGCTGTATAGACATACAGAATGTATCTATCCTATAAATGTATATACAAATTTTCTTTTTCTTCTTACCATCATTTTTTGTATCCCTTTGGCATCTTCTCCCTGGCCCCCCTTTTAAACTCAGAACACTATTAATTTTGATTAAGGCTTTGGAAGTATTTTGCTTTGGTGACTTCTCTGCATATTACTGGCCAAGATTTCTTGCTGTGACTTGCTTCACATAATTTCTTCAAACTCTTCTTTTGTAGTGGTGGCAGCATTTTTTCTTTTCATATGATTGAATAATACTGTGTGGATATGTATGCCTTGATCCAATTCTCCATCGTTGAGCAAGTAGGCTATTTCTATGCCTAGCTATTATAAATGATACTGTTATAAACACTGTGACACATAAAACTTAGTTGATAGAATGATGTTCTTCCAGTAGTTGTCCAAGAATGGACGTGCTGTATCATACAGTATTTCCAGTTTTGCTTTTCAAGGTAAATCCAGATCACCAGTCTACAGTCTCACCAGTAATACAATTCCTCTCCACTGCTCTTTGTAGGTTTTTATCATGTCCCATCCTCACCAGCGTGAGATAATATCCCATGACTTTGACCTGCATCTTCTGTAATAATGGTGGTGATGAACATTTTCTGTATATCTTTTGGTCCTCTGGATATCCTCTTTAGTAAGTTGTCAGTTCAGGTCTGTGTACATTTATTAACAGGGATGTTCATTATTTTTAAATTTAATAAGCTTTGTAATACATTATCAATAATGTAACTGTGACTATTTTTTGTCATTTAGAAATGTAAATGGAAGCCCACTCAATTTATTTTGTGTGGATAGACTCAGAGAGTGATCCAACTTTATGCCTGTGTATTTTCTGTTCTAGTTTCCCCAGCACCATTTTTAAAAGAAAGTCTTCTTTGTTTGTGCTTTGACTCCTTTAACATGAGTTAAGTATGATGTGTACACAGATTTATCTGAGGGCTTCTAATTCTTTCCCATTGATTCATGATATTGTCTGATATCAATTTTGTTTATTTGACCATTGGAGAATAATTGTTTAACTTACCCTGCCCTATATACATGTAATTGATAAGGTAGTTATACCTAGCATATGTAAATAACACTGACTCTCTATAGGAAAAATAATAATATATTCAGTGAAAAGAAGGGACAACAAAAACAACTAATAACATGCATTTCTTAAAAGAAGCAATGTGATCAAGACCCAGAGAACTAAGTCAACCTTAGTATTAACCAGTGACATTTGACTAAAACTTGAATTGAGTGTACTGTCATAATGCCAAGTAAGAAAATTTGCTCAAAATTTTAGTGCAAGTATGAGCAATGGGTCCTCTTTATCTCTGCTGCTGGTTATGTTACATTACCAGCCTCTTGGACAGCTGGTAATTTCTTAACCCTGGTAATCATTCTAGTTCTAGGAAGATACAGCTTCCAGATGGATGGCAAGTGGTCTGCACAAAAAAAATCTTGAAATCATTATTTATAATCACAATTAAAATGACCATAAATAACATGAAAATAAATATTTTGTCCTTTGCACAAGTACTAGGAAATATTGTGTCAATGAAAATGAGAGAATCACAGTTTCAGGCATTTGTATCACATAACCACAGAGAAATAAAGTGGAGGGAAAGGTATTAAAGAGAGACTATTTAATATGTAATTTAAAGAAAAGATTAAGTCAAAATAAGCAGAGATCTATGAGTTCGTAGGCAACGGCAAAGTAGTTCTTTCAATCCCAAAGGAGCCCTTTCAAATGTAATTAGGAAGAACAGACAAAAGTGACCTTGAGATAGGAAAACTGGAGATGGAACTGGAAGAATTCTGTTCAAGCTGAAGGGGGTGAATCATCAAGTTTTTGTTCAGGGATATTAGGAAGTAGTATCCCTCTGTTCACCTTACTGTTATCCAGCTGTTTCTTACATCTGTGAAGTTATCGAATTATTTCATCTGCTGAAGTCCAGATGGAGAGTAAAATCAGTGAGAGCCATCACCAAGGACCAGGGGCTGGGAGGAATATGCTGATGTCAATCATAAAATTTTTTTCCAGTTCATTGATTCCCAGTGACACAGAAATCAATGCCAACATGAGTTAAGCATAGAGCTCTCAAACGAGCAAGGATGAATCCGTGCCAAGGATTTCCAAGATATACTAGTCAGTAGGACAAGTCCTATAAGTCAGGACGGTTCAAGGTCAGAAAAAAAGGCAAAGTCAGAAGGAACGGCTGAGATAATGAAGTCTTGTTCTTGCAGTCAATTTTTATTGGGGAGTTTTTCTGCCTAGTCCCCTTTGCTGAAAGTTAGATTTCAATCATACTTGTTCCTAATAATGAAGTGTGTGAACCCCTCCTAATAACTTCAGTGTGACTCATTCTTTACGACTGACCGACCAAGTATAAAAGATTTAAAGCCCTGAAGTGGAAAGTTTGGACAACCCTAATGAAATGATCTTGTTTGATCATTCTGTCTGTTCTAAAGGCAAGGGAACTGATTAGATGCATGAGAATGACCTTTAGTATGTTAAAGAGAGAATAGGAAGGAGTAACTTCAATTTCTGACTTGCTTCTTTCTTTTCCCAGCTCTTCATGAAGTCCTGGCAGTTATGTTACCATAATTTGTACATCAGACTTCTCACAGTGGTTAATATCAAAATATAAAAGCACTGACAAGACCAAAAAGCAACAAATCAATCAAGAAATGGGGAGAAACCATTTGATCCAGCAATCCCAATTCTGGGAATCTACCCCAAGTTCAGCCAAAAAGACACCTGTGCTTGGATGTTTATCGCAGCACTATTTACAATAGCCAGGAGAGGGAAACAACCCAAATACCCCAAAACAGATGAATGGTCGAAAATGATCTGGTGTATTTATAGAATGGAATATTATTCTGCAATCAAAACTGACAAATAGGATGCATTTGTGATAACATAGATGGACCTAATCTCACCTATAGATGAGATGTAGGAATAACAAACAAAAGGCCAAGAAAAAGTCAAAACAAGCTGACAATAGAACTGGGGCAATCAGCTGGGGAGAGGGAAGGGGGAAGGAAAAATCAAGGAAGAGAGGAGCACAAGAAGACCAAGATGAAGTTTTACAAGTGATAAGGTGAACTCTGGGGAATGCAATGATGTAAGGTATCTATATATACATAAATATGTAAGCAACAAAATCATTAAAAAAGGAAACTATTATCAAATCAAATTGAATACCATGTGAACCCTTTGAGTAATCACTGAATTCTGTTTATTGCTATTATTTTGTTTAAATGACAACCAAACTTAAACTAATCAGTTGTAAGAATTTGTTTCTTTGTTCTTGTTAAAGTAATGCAGTCTCTTTCATTTTTCAGTTAAAATGGACAGCAAATAGGTGGTAGAGACTGGGATTTTCTCAACTATTAATAAAGCAATTCTCAGTTAAAAAAGACAAAATGGGGAGAAGCTACAGGTAAGCACTTGTCCAAAGTGGACAAATGGGTGGACAACAACCTAGTAAAAATACTCTTCATCTCTTATGGTCAGAGAAATGCAAATCACATTGAGATATCCATGTGATAGCTCATCCTTAATGAGATATTACTTTACTCCTGTGAGAATAACCCATATCAGAAAGACAGGAAACCACAAGTGTTGGCAAAGGTGTGACCAAAAAGGAAACCTTTGTAAACTGCTGTTAGGAATATAAATTGGTGCAGCTGCTATGAAAAATGGTGTGGAGATTACCTAAAATAGCAAGTTCAAATTGATGCAACAAGCTGTTAAGGAGGCATGGGCTAATCTTTTAAATCAACGCTTTACCCAGGATTTTAATGGGCAGCAGATAAATAGACTTGCCTTTTAGCCATCTTTCTGTATATAGCCTGGGAAGGATTTCTTCTCTTTAGTTCTAGTCTGAGCTGGAGATTTAATAACTCATAGTAGCATTCTCAGATTGTGATCTGTACACAAGATCATTTCAGCAAGACTGCGAGGCTGTTTTTTTAACTATAGTAAAATGACATTTACTTTTTTCATTGTTGACCTTTGCATTGATGGTGCAAAAGCAATGGGAGGCAAAAATGTTGGTACCTTATCATTAATCTAGCAGTGGCATAAGTTTGTATTTTCCTATCTATGCATTTACAAGAAGTGATAAGACATTTTCTCTTCAAAATGTCCCTGGTGAATTTACTGAATCGGTAAGAAAATTAATTTTACTAAATTCAAACCCTTGAATATATTACCTTTACTATCCTGTCTAAATGGGAAGTTTCATTACTTAGGAAGGTAAAACATTTGTAAAACAGAGCTCTAAGTTGCTGTATTTATGAATACAACTATTGGACAGTGAATTGCAGACCAAATTCATTTATTCACACATGGTATCTCTCAAAAAAAGGGTTAAAGTGAGTTAGCTTTACAAAAACACATTCTGACATGTAGTAGTGTCACATGAATAAAGATCCTTTAGAGTCCTCAATAATTTTAAGGATGTAAAAGTGTCCTGATCAAAACATTCTGAAAGTATTTCATTATGTGTTTCTAATAAATAAAAACAGATATAATAATTGTATTAATATATTGGAATCACAACAGAAAATTGAGAATCTCTGATTAATCTATCAATATCCAAGAATATAGAGGATGGGGACAGATTTATGGTATAAAATAAAGATACAACAATCTAGATGCTGGGAACTCTATGATGTCAACAACCCCATTTTCTAGTGAATTTAAGGTAATATAGCCAGATGATACCTTGACATTTAAGAGATTTATCCACCAAATGCATTATATGCACAATGATAGATTCTGGTGTGAAAAACTCAAAAGGGAAAAATAATTATCAGACAACAGACTGAAAGTGAAACATTTGAAATTGTCATGATGGGGATAGTTGGGCACGGGCAGTGAGTGTAGTGTGTAAACAAACATTTGTGGAGGTTTAAATCTGTAATTTCCAAAGCAGATACAGCCATGTGAACCAAACTTATTACAATAAATGCCATTTGAAAAACAATGATTGTTGTAAGATTATATTTTTCTGTTGTGATTACAGAATATTAATACAATTGTTATCTCTGTTCTTATTCTTTAGAGACACAAAATGAAATACTTGGAGAAGAAAGTCATTGATATTATGGACAAATAATCCAGGGTGGTAAAGCTGTAAGATGAAATTAGAGGTCATAGGTAATGATGGATTTGTTTGAGGGTAGATACCGAGAAGCTCATGGTATTATTCTCTGTGGGTTTATTTGAATATTTGTCAAAAATAGCTGGGGGAAATATTTTGGAAAAAGAAAAACCAATGAACAGTAATTGAGGAAGAAAAATTTCAAGGCCAGTGTGAGTCAAGAACATAATGCAAATCTCCTGTAAAAAGTACTAAGCAAATTCAAATCAGCAATGTATGTAACAAATAATAATAATGAGAGATTTTTTGATATTTGCTACCAATAATAATAATAAGGATTGTTTTTTCTTTTATCTGATTCCACCGATAGGACACAATATTGGGCAAGAAATTTTTTTTTTATTATTTTTTTAAAAATTATTTTTTTTATTTATATGTAAATTTCACATCTTTGCAATCCCAGGGATTTGCCCCCCCCTTTCCCCCTCCCCCTTTCCCTTCTGTCTATTGTTGTGTGCTTCAGTTTGGTGCTCAGCCTGTTTTGTCTTTTCCTCATGGCTTTTATTTATTTATTTTTCTTCAATATGTCCCATATATTAGTGAGACCATTTGACTTCTGTCTTTCTCTTTTTGACCTGTTTCTGCTAGTATGATTTCTTCTAAGTACATCCATGTTGTCAAGAAGTCGTCTAATTTGTCATTCTTAATTGATGAGTAGTATTTCATTGTGTATAAATACCACATTTTTTTCAACCAGTCATCTGTTTTGGGACACTTGGGTTGCTTCCATGTCCTTGCAATTATAAATAGTGCTGCGGTAAACATCTGGGCACAGGTGTCCCTTTGTACCCACATTGAGGTCTCTTTTGGGTAGATTCCCAAGAGAGCAATTGCTGGGTCAAATGGTAGATCCATTTTCATTAATTT